>JBBBDQ010008099.1:0-11055 GCA_037127315.1 Ascarosepion bandense
ACTTCCGAAGCGAGGTTGATCCTAGGTGGTAAACTCCAGTCACCTTCCTTTCCTCCCACCGAGGCCGTGGTGGGAGGACCGACTTCTTCCGGCCTATTACAGGCCATTGCCACCAAAGTGGCCGAACACCGGGTAGTTGCAATCCGGTGTTTCGCGTTGTTTAGACGCTACTTTGCGCTGGCCCGAGCAATAAACTCGGGCTGGAATGCAAGCAAACCCAAAGACCCAAAATGATAGCTAATATCACGAAGGAACAAGAGCTTCTTTTTGGTCTTTTTGCCAAACACCACACAAACAAAAGTCTGGGGGGGGGATGGCTAGTTTTATTTATTCTTTAAATACAAAGAATTATGGCACAAGGCCGAAAAATGGGAGGGGGAACAAAACTTGGGGTGGTCTTCAGTACACTATCTTATACCTAGCTAATCGGATTCACGACCCATACATACGTTACAATTTTCTCAATCACCATAAGAATTTGTCCATCAACACTCATACATATCGTACACCAAAATACCGCAAACTCCATACCAGGGACCTACAAAACGCCCCACATGTACATAAAAATTTGTAACTCTTTACAAATATAATACAAAAATAGATTTAAAAATTTATACATGAAATGACATGATGGGAAGGGGGAATGAAGAAACAAAAATCCCCAAAACAAAAACAATGTCAAATGAAAACATATACATAGTGTTAGTAAGACCTAAACACACCCTCATAATTAAAAGAGCCACTGTATTCTGCCTTAAAGGCAAATCAAGTAGCTCTTTCTACAGAGATAGAGGAAGCAGGTTAAAAATAAATTGGACTGGGGAATATATAAGGCTGACCCAGCCGAGAGTAAAACAGGACAAAATAACGATGGACAAAGGGGATCTCGAACTGGATCATAACAAAAGCATTGGGAGCCGGGAACAGGCTAGGACAACCCATACACTCACATTAACTAGGTACACAAAAAGGAATTTCTACCTTAACCACGGGAAGGGTTCCAAAGGAATCCCCCGATGTGATTAGCAGATCTAAAAAAGAAAATCAAGGCTAGCCCGGTCACACGAACCAGGCTCGCTGCCATGTATCCACCTTTCGCAAAAGTCTGTCGGGTGCAACCGTTTCCGTTCAGTTCTAATCTTCATTTTGAGCTGGTGCTCAAAATATCGGATTAGATCCTGATCCGAACGTGCGCCCCGCAAGACTTCCTCCAGTCGCGTCGTCCATATCACCATTCTAGCCGAAGCCAGCAGCGTCAGAAGCACCATCCGCTTCACTCCAGAGTGCAGGGGCAACACATTGTCCACAGCGTATGCGCGATCAATGAGCACGAGCTCCCGCGGCGCGGTACGAGCAGTCAACTGCCGACACGCGCCCACAACGGGCAGCGACGCGCGAACAATGGAAGAAGGCGTGCGCAAGACGTCTCCTTGATTCAAGAGTTGCAACGTTCACAATCTGGCAAATCCGCCAGGCCCATTGCGAAACGCTTGTCATTGAGAGACAAACCATTCGAGCCAATCGCCAGGTCAGAGAAAACTCAGAGTTGCTGAGGTAATCTGCACCTGGCGCCCAAGACCAATAGAGCGGTACTCCACTCTCGACATGCCGAGCGCCACAGCTTATCCTTCACGGCACCTCCACTAATCCCCGATAGAAGATTTTCCTAGGCTGTGAAAGGTCACTGGACCGTGGAATGGCCTGTAAAGCCGCCAGACATTCGAGGAGGAATTTCGGTCGCACCCAAGGCCTGACGGTCAGCCATAGGGTCGGGGGCGTGATGATGAGCAAGGGAACATGTCCCTCACTACCCCCGCAAACAACCGATCTTCCTCTAACGCGCGCGCCTGAGGAATGCCAACCTTGACGAAACACGTGGCTCCTCAAGTGTGGCATCCCCAGACCCCTTGACACGGACGGAGGCAACAGACTCCTTTGTCGACCATGTGTTTGCGTCCTCTCCAAAGACAGGAGAATAGCAAACGCTCGAGCGCCTTCTCATGATCATCACAAAGGGGAAGTACTGACAGCCAGTAAAGGATCATGGGAAAGAGGTATGTGTTACACCTCCGCCAAGCCCTTCACGGAAGACCCCGTCGACACCAAATCTTGACCGACGCGCCGACCTTTGCCAGTACTTCCTGACCAGTTTTCTCCAGCTGTAAGTCCGGACCGAACCAAACTCCAGGGAGCTTGACCGGCCCGTCCGTCCAGCTAAGAGGGCCCCGGGAGGGAAACTCCCTTCCAGGCACCTAACCGCAAGCCGGATGACTTGTCGCAGTTGATTCTGGCCCCTGTCACCTTCCTCGTACCGTACAAGCGCCTGGTGTACCGCCTCTATGTCCCTGCGGGAGGACACAAAGGTCGTTACGTCATCGGCGTACGCAGAAACCCTGGCTCGAGCTCCGCCAGGGACTTCAATTCCACGCAGGACCGGACTGCCGGTCTCGTCCCTTAGCCGGCGAAGGAGGGGCTCAACGCCAAGACATAAAGGAGAGAAGACAGTGGACAACCCTGTCGGACCGACCTAGACAGCGCGAAAGCGCCCGACAGCTTCCGCCACTGTGCCACAGCCCGGGGGAGCGATACAGAAGGCTAATCCAGCGGCTGAAGTCGGGTTTGAATCCGGCGGCCTGCAGGACAACAGCCAGGTAGCCATGGTCAATCCTATCAAATGCCTTGGACTGATCTAAATTGATCAGCGCGGCCTCATCGTCCGTCTTCTACACCCTCTTCCTGATCGTGCGAATCAAGTGCAGGTTGCTCTGAATTGTTCTCCCCCTTCACGAAACAAGTCTGATCCGGTTCCAACAGAGACTCGGCAACTAGCTGCAAGCGATTCGTCAGGATCTTGGCCAAAATCTTTAACTCTGTGTTTAGCAGAGTTATGGGCCATGTAATCATCTAGTTCCTCAACCTTCTTGCCTTTTCTCAACAGCGTGATCACGCCCCTGGTGATCCGACCGGGGATGGCCCCCTGCCGAAACCAGTGGTTGAACACGACTGCCAAAGGGCAAGGACAAAAAGGTGCGACATCCTCAAGGTACAATTCCTTAGAAAGGGCAAACCATCCAAACCTGGCGACTTGCCACTGCCGACCTTCTTCAAAGCCATAGATTTCGTCCTCCGTAATCTCCCCTTCGCAGCTAGCCGCTTCAGCCGGCAAAAGCCGGGGAAAGTCAGCCAAATAGCTGCGAAAGTCCTCGTCACGGAGACCAGGCTCCTTGGTAAATCGGTGTTCGAAATGCTGCCGGAACGCCTCGCACATGTCGTCGGTCGACCTAAGGAGATGTCCCTCCGGGTCGCGTACCTCTCGAATGTACCGGTCGCCGGCTCGGCGAATTTCTTCTTGCGCAGTTCCGCGCCCATTTCTACCTTCCGGAAGACATCTTGCTCCCAACTTAGCCTAATTACCTGGCCCATGTAGCGCCCGCTAGTCGAACGCTCCAGGGCCTCCTGGCTAAGGCTATTTCTGAGGAATCCCCACCAGCCTCCGCCCGGGCGAGTGCTCTAAGTGTGCACACTGCCTCCGCAGCCTTATCTAGGTTGAGCCGCTGGCTATGTTTGGTGGCGAAAGACTAATGGGAACCTTTAAGACTAACCCACCACTTACTCCCAATGACTCGCCCAATTAACGCCCGCTGAACTAGTTTTGTCAGCTGGTCACGAAAGTCCCGCCTGTCCAGTAAGGACTGGTTGAACTTCCAATAACCAGCCAACCTAGGCCTAAAATCTAACACCACACGGGCACAAACGAGTTTGTGATCCGTGTAACACAACCAGTGGAACGTTGGACATTCCTAAGAAGTCTATGTCGGCTTCTCTCACTAACACCCTATCCAGGTACGCTGATACCGGGTAGGGGGCCAGCTTCCGCGTCCACGTCCACATGCTCCCTTCCGGATGATCGACCCGGTATCTATCGACGAGACCAAAATCGCCGACAAGATTGACCGACCTACGATCACCACTCCACCCGCTAGCGCCTCTATCCCATTTGGGGGTTAGGATGGCATTCCAGTCCCCAACTAAGATTAGCCGTGTTGAATGCACCATGAAAGGGCTCCAACAGCCGAAAAAGAACACGCTCACCTTGAACATTGAGCGCATAAACCGCAATCAGCCGGAACGACTTGCTTTTCACTGCCAATATCGGCACGATCAGCCGGCCCTCGGCACCGACATGGACAAGGTCAACCCTCGCGTCCAGGGTACGCTTAACCAGCAAAGAAACACCTCTGGCCCGCCGGCTCATATGCTGAATAAACGACGAAGTCGTCATCCAGCACACACGAGTCGACTTCGCAAACAAAGTGAGTCTCTTGGATCGCGGCCACATCCACGCCGTACGACAAGAGGTCACGAAGCGGGCGAGCCGTCTTGCCTTTACGATCCCTCAGGCCATACGCATTCAAACTGGCTATCTTGATAGACATTTCTTAGGCCTGAAGAGAACAAGAAAAAACATGCAACAACGGCTCTAATCACATACGGGAAAAAAATCTCTGGTGGCTGGGACCCCGACGGACTGTCCTAGGGACCCTGTACCAACATCGGACATAATCCGTCCGTCCAGGACAATACCGCCGACGTCCGTAGGGTAAGTGAGTTTTATTACCCTATATAAGCATGGAGTGGATCAAAATCGGGAACCTCCCAGCACAATTTCTAGCCATTTTTTTTAATTCAGGGGTGCCTTCCTGCACCATTCTAATATTTGAGTAATGCTTTTAACCTGAGCTATGTGGTCCCAGACCCTCAGGTTGCCTCCCTGTGTTACGTATCAGGGTAATGACACCTGGGGCCTGGGAAAAGTTCCTAGGGTTGTCCGTGGCTAGTCCTTTCACCGAAGTAAGCTTTAGGAGTGGTTTGAGCAAATTTCTCCTTTGCGATGACCACTCTAACCCAATGTCTTCATTAATTTTCATGAGGGCATCCCATGAGGGGTGAGGGCATTTTTCTTTTTATGCCGAGTAGGGGCCAGGAACGGGAGAAGGGGAGGGAGAGGAGTAGTGGATCTTCTCAAAGGGGGTCAGCTCGAAGGGTCGGGGACTGGGACACCTTCTGTGGAGAAGGGCAGGCTCCTGGCTTTCTGCGCATGGAGCACCTAACTGGGGAAACCGGAAGAGATGTACATTTATCCCTGTGTCTTCTTCGTTCCACGCTCCTACTCCTCCGTCGACTCTTGGGTTTATCGTGCTGCTCTTCCTCGTCGTCTCTGCCGCGTTTTAAGGACGCCGACCTTTCCACGTCCATTTCCTCCACCTTCTTGGGGGAGGGACTCCTTCTGTACATGTTTGGCCGGCGTTTTGGCGGGAGGGGAGACCTCTACCGGGGGCTCCTTTTGTTTTTCCGGCTCCCATGAGACGGCGCTTTTGCCCGGGCACGCCTTCTGTTTAGCTGGGGACGCTGCTTTGCCGGAGTCTGTTTTGGAGGCGTCTTGACAAGGGGCGGCACCTTCGCGGGGGAAGGGAGTCTTCGCCTTCTTTCTGCCGACCACCTGCCACTCGCCCTCCCTACTGACAGTCTGTGCTGGAGTTGGTGTTGCTGTCTTAGTCGTCTCCTTTCCCCCTGCCTTTTCCTCTTGCTGCAGCTGCTTGGCTGTTTGGGCCTTTGGGGGTGGGTTCTTCGTCGGGCAAGCCTTGGCAACATGTTCCGCCGCCCCGCAGACCCAACAGCACGGCCTCTTCCCTCCTGATGCAAATATCTTGTGAGCCCTACAGAGTGAGGATGTTGGGGATCTTATCTATCTTCTCTTTTGTCAAGGTCACTTGGAGGGTCATGTCGCCCGTCAAAAAGCCTGCCTTTGACCGTAGCGAGGAGACTTCTGACACTTTACCATAACTCGGCAAAAAGGCACCGATATGGTCCTCAACGATGTCCATTGGGACGCCATACTAGGGTAATTTTTGAGTTTCTTGGTAGTGCCCATATACTCCGTATGGATTTGGAGAGTCTTAGTTTCCCATGACTACTCCCATTAGGGCCTTCGCCTCCCCTGCAGATCCAAGCAGGACGATACTATGGCACCGCCTCTCCTCGCTACGGCCCTGGCTTTGATCTTCAGTGCTTTAATAATACTTTCTTCAAACACGTTCCCTGGGGACCCAATTAATTTGTGTGTTTTAAGGTCCTTTGTTATCAAAGGAGTAATTGTTGTCGGGCTTCTATTAGAGCTAACTGTTCCAGGGACCGAAACCAGTTCTGCTTCCTTGATAAATTCCGCGTACTTCAAGTTCATTTGAGCGTAGTACTCCTCTCCCTTAGTAATGATTCTACCTCCATTCCACCCAGAGGTAGAAGGTATGGGAAATGCTGCTGATACTTCCGAAGAGGGGTCGATCCTAGTTGATGAAACTCCAGTCTCCCTCTTTCCCTCCCACCGAGCCGTGGTGGGAGGACCGACTTCTTCCGGCCTATTACAGGCCATTGCCGCAAAGTGGCCGAACACCGGGTGAGATTGCAATCCGGTGTTTCGCGTTAGACGCGCTACTTTGCGCTGGCCCGAGCAATAAACTCCGGGCTGGAATGCCAAAGCAAACCAAAAAACCAAATTGATAGCTAATATCACGGTGGAACAAACTTCGCTCTGGTTTTTTGCCAAACACCACACAAACAAAAGTCTGGGGGGGGATGGCTAGTTTGTTATTCTTTAAATACAATTATGGCACAAGGCCGAAAAATGGGAGGGCAAAACTTGGGGTGGTCTTCAGTACACTATCTTATACCTAGCTAATCGGATTCACGACCCATACATACGTTACAATTTTTTCTCAATCACCATAAATTTGTCCCATCAACACTCCGCCACTATCGTACACCAAAATACCGCAAAAACCATACCAGGGACCTACAAAACGCCCCAAATGTACATAAAAATTTGTGACTATTTACAAATATAATACAAAAATAGATTTAAAAATTTGTGCATGAAATGACATGATGGGAAGGGGGAATGAAGAAACAAAAAACCCCCAAACTAAAAGCAATTTCAAATGAACATCATATACATGGTGTTAGTAAGACCCAAACACACCCTCATAATTAAAGAAGCCCACTGTATTCTGCCTTAAAATGCAAAAATCAAGTAGCTCTCTTTCTGAGAAAGGAGAAGCAGGTTAAAATAAATTGGACTGGGGAATATAACGGGCGGGCCCAGCCGAGAGTAAAACAGGACAAAATAACTGATGGACAAGGGATCTCGAACTGGATCATAACAAAAGTATTGGAGCCGGGAACAGGCTAGGACAACCCATACACTCACATTAACTAGGTACACAAAAGAATATCTACCTTAACCACGGGAAGGGTTCAAGATCCCCCCCGATGTGATTAGCAGATCTAAAAAAGAAAATCAAGGCTAGCCCCGGTCACACGAACCAGGCTCGCTGCATGTATCCACCTTTCGCAAAAGTGTCGGGTGCAGCAGACTCCGTTCGGTTCTAATCTTCATTTTGAGCTGGTGCTCAAAATATCGGATTAGATCCTGATCCGAAAGACGACCGCCCCGCAAGACTTCCTCCAGTCGCGTCGTCCATATCACCATTCCAACCGAAGCCAGCAGCGTCAGAAACACCATCCGCTTCACTCCAGAGTACGGGGGCAACATTGTCCACAGCGTATGCGCGATCAATGAGCACGAGCTCCCGCGGCGCGATGCAGGCAGTCAACTCGCCGACACGCCCACAACGGGCGAACGCGCGAACAATGGAAGAAGGCGTGCGCAGACGTCTCCTTGATTCCAGGGATTGCAACGTTCACAATCTGGCAAATCCGCCAGGCCCATTGCGAAACGCTTGTCATTGAGAGACAAACCATTCCGAGCCATCCGCCAGGTCAGAGAAAACTCAGAGTTGCTGAGCCAATCTGCATGGCGCCCAAACCAATGAGAGCGGTACTCCACTCTCGACATGCCGAGCTTACTCCACAGCTTATCCTTCACGGCACCCTCCACTAATCCCCGATAGAAGATTTTCCTAGGCTGTGAAAGGTCACTGGACCGTGGAATGGCCTGTAAAGCCGCCAGACATTCGAGGAGGAATTTCGGTCGCACCAAGGCCTGACGGTCAGCCATAGGGTCGGGGGCGTGACAGAGCAGCAAGGGAACATGTCCCTCACTACCCCCGCAAGCAACCGATCTTCCTCTAACGCGCGCCTGAGGAATGCCAACCTTGAAGCGAGCGTGGCTCCTCAAGTGTGGCATCCCCAGACCCCCTTGACACGGACGGAGGCAACAGACTCCTTTGTCGACCATGTTTGCGTCCTCTCCAAAGACAGGAGAATAGCAAACGCTCGAGCGCCTTCTCGCAGTCGTCACAAAGGGGAAGTATGACAGGTAAAGGATCATGGGAAAGAGGTATGTGTTACACACACTCCGCCAGCCCTTCACGGAGAGACCCCGTCGACGCCAAATCTTGACCGACGCGCCGACCTTTGCCAGTACTTCTGACCAGTTTTTCTCCAGCTGTAAGTCCGGACCGAACCAAACTCCGAGGAGCTTGACCGGCCCGTCCGTCCAGCTGAAGGCCCAGGAGGGAAACTCCCTTCCAGGCACCTAACCGCAAGCCGGATGACTTGTCGCAGTTAATTCTGGCCCCTGTCACCTTCTCGTACCGTACAAGCGCCTGGTGTGCCGCCTCTATGTCCCTGCGGGAGGACACAAAGGTCGTTACGTCATCGGCGTACGCAGAAACCTGGCTCGAGCTCCGCCAGGGACTTCAATTCCACGCAGGACCGGACTGCCCGTCTCGTCCCTTAGCCGGCGAAGGAGGGGCTCCAACGCCAAGACATAAAGGAGAAGACAGTGGACAACCCTGTCGGACCGACCTAGACAACGCAAGCGCCGACAACTTCCGTTCACCTGTACCACAGCCCGGGGAGCGATACAGAAGGCTAATCCAGCGGCTGAAGTCGGGTTTGAATCCGGCGGCCTGCAGGACCAGCAGCCAGGTAGCCATGGTCAATCCTATCAAATGCCTTGGACTGATCTAAATTGATCAGCGCGGCCTCATCGTCGTCTTCTACACCCTCTATGATCGTGCGAATCAAGTGCAGGTTGCTCTGAATTGTTCTCCCCTTACAGGAACAAGTCGGGCTCAACTTATTAGAAGGACTGACATTATGCAAGCGTTTCGTGGACCAATCTTGACTCACGTTTGCGGTTAATGAGCCTGCAATCGTCTAGTTCCCTCTCAACTATGCCTTTCTCAACGGCGGTCCGCCTCGGGTGATTCGACCGGGGATGGACCCCTGCCGAAACCAGTGGTTGAACACGACTGCCAAGAGCGGGACAAAAAGGTGCGACATCCTCAAGTACAATTCATAGGGCAAACCATCCAAACCTGGCGACTTGCCACTGCCGACCTTCTTCAAAGCCACGAATTTCGTCCCTCCGTAATCTCCCCTTCACAGCCTAGCCGCTTCAGCCGGCAAAAGCCGAGGAAAGTCAGCCAAATAGCTGCGAAAGTCCTCGTCACGGAGACCGAGCTCCTTGGTAAATCGGTGTTCGAAATGCTGCCGGAACGCCTCGCACATGTCGTCGGTCGACCTAAGGAGATGTCCCTCGGAGTCGCGTACCTCTCGAATGTACCGGTCGCCGGCTCGGCGAATTTCTTCCTTGCGCAGTTCCGCGCCCATTTTCACAACTTCGGAAGACATCTTGCTTAACAGCCCTAATTACCTGGCCCATGTAGCGCCCGCTAGTCGAACGCTCAGGGCCTCCCTGGCTAAGGCTATTTCTAGGAATCCCCAAAGCCTCCGCCGGGCGAAATTGGCTCTAGTGTCTTTGCCTCCGCAGCCTTATCTAGGTTGAGCCGCTGGCTATATTTGGTGGCGAAAGACCTAATGAGTCATAAGACTAACCCACCACTTACTCCCAATGACTCGCCCAATTAACGCCCGCTGAACTAGTTTTGTCAGCTGGTCACGAAAGTCCCGCCTGTCCAGTAAGGACTGGTTGAACTTCCAATAACCAGCCAACCTAGGCCTAAAATCTAACACCACACGGGCACAAACGAGTTTGTGATCCGTGTAGCCTAACCAGTGGAACGTTGGACATTCTAAGAAGTCTATGTCGGCTTCTCTCACTAACACCTATCCAGGTACGCTGTTACGGGTAGAGGGCCAACTACGCGTCCACGTCCACATGCTCCCTTCCGGATGATCAACCCGGTATCTATCGACGAGACCAAAATCGCCGACAAGATTGACCAGGCTACGATCACCACTCCACCCGCTAGCGCCTCCCTCTATCCCATTTGGGGGGTTAGGATGGCATTCAGTCCCCAACTAAGATTAGCCGTGTTGAATGCACCATGAAGGGCTCCAACAGCCGAAAGAAAGACACGCTCACCTTGAACATTGGGCGCATAAACCGCAATCAGCCGGAACGACTTGCTTTTCACTGCAATATCGGCCACGATCAGCCGGCCCTCGGCACCGACATGGACAAGGTCAACCCTCGCGTCCAGGGTACGCTTAACCAGCAAAGAAACACCTCTGGCCCGCCGCTCCCATATGCTGAATAAACGACAAAGTCGTCATCCAGCACACACGAGTCGACTTCGCAAACAAGTGAGTCTCTTGAATTGGCCACATCCACGCCATACGACAAGAGGTCACGAAGCAGGCGAGCCGCCTTTTGATCTCAGGCCTTACGCATTCAAACTGGCTATCTTGATAGACATTTCTTAGGCCTGAAAAAGTGAAAAAAACATGCAACAACGGCTCTAATCACATACGGGGGAAAAAATCTCTGGTGGCTGGGACCCCGACGGACTGTCCTAGGGACCCTGTACCAACATCGGACGTAATCCGTCCGTCCAGGACAATACCGCCGACGTCCGTAGGGTAAGTGAGTTTTATTACCCTATATAAGCACTCACGGGTGGATCAAAATGGGGAACCTCCCAGCACAATTTCTAGCCATTTTCTTTGTCTTTAATTCGGTGCCTTCCTGCACCATTCTAATATTTGGGTAATGTTTTTTTACCTGGGCTATGTGGTCCCAGACCCTCCAGGTTGCCTCCTGTGTTACGTATCAGGGTAATGACGCCT
>JBBBDQ010008102.1:0-24153 GCA_037127315.1 Ascarosepion bandense
AGGTTATAGGTGTGTCATGAAGTGGGTAAGAGAAGGATGAGAACCACTGATGAGTTTTCCTTTCATAATCATATCACCTCAAGCAAGGCATTTTACTGCTACTGTTTTGCAGGGGGTTACATAGGAGGAAAGTTATGAGAAAGAGTGATAGGTTATAGGGTGTGTCATGAAGTGGGTAAGAGAAGGATGAGAACACTAGTGAGTTTCCTTTCATAATCATATCTCCTCAAGCAAGGCATTTTACTGCTACTGTTTTGCAGGGGGTTACATAGGAGGAAAGTTATGAAGAGTGATAGGTTATAGGGTGTGTCATGAAGTGGGCAGAGAAGGATGAGAACACTGATGAGTTTTCCTTTCATAATCATATCACCTCAAGCAAGGCATTTACTGCTACTGTTTTGCAGGGGGTTACATAGGAGGAAAGTTATGAGAAAGAGTGATAGGTTATAGGGTGTGTCATGAAGTGGGTAAGAGAAGGATGAGAACACTGATGAGTTTCCTTTCATAATCATATCACCTCAAGCAAGGCATTTTACTGCTACTGTTTTGCAGGGGGTTACATAGGAGGAAAGTTATGAGAAAGAGTGACAGGTTATAGGGGGTGTCATGAAGTGGGTAAAGGAGAAGAGAAGGATGAGAACACTGATGAGTTTTCCTTTCATAATCATATCACCTCAAGCAAGGCATTTTACTGCTACTGTTTTGCAGAGGGGGTTAAATAGGAGGAAAGTTATGAAAGAGTGATAGGTTATAGGGTGTGTCATGAAGTGGGTAAGAGAAGGATGAGAACACTGATGAGTTTTCCTTTCATAATCCTTATCACCTCAAGCAAGGCATTTTACTGCTACTGTTTTGCAGGGGGTTACATAGGAGGAAAGTTATGAGAAAGAGTGATAGGTTATAGGGTGTGTCATGAAGTGGGTAAGAGAAGGATGAGAACACTGATGAGTTTTCCTTTCATAATCATATCTCCTCAAGCAAGGCATTTTACTGCTACTGTTTTGCAGGGGGGTTACATAGGAGGAAAGTTATGAGAAAGAGTGACAGGTTATAGGGTGTGTCATGAAGTGGGTAAAGAGAAGGATGAGAACACTGATGAGTTTTCCTTTCATAATCATATCACCTCAAGCAAGGCATTTTACTGCTACTGTTTTGCAGGGGGTTACATAGGAGGAAAGTTATGAGAAGAGTGACAGGTTATAGTGGGTGTCATGAAGTGGGTAAGAGAAGGATGAGAACACTGATGAGTTTTCCTTTCATAATCATATCACCTCAAGCAAGGCATTTTACTGCTACTGTTTTGCAGGGGGTTACATAGGAGGAAAGTTATGAGAAAGAGTGATAGGTTATAGGGTGTGTCATGAAGTGGGTAAGAGAAGGATGAGAACACTGATGAGTTTTCCTTTCATAATCATATCACCTCAAGCAAGGCATTTACTGCTACTGTTTTGCAGGGGGTTACATAGGAGGAAAGTTATGAGAAAGAGTGACAGGTTATAGTGGGTGTCATGAAGTGGGTAAGAGAAGGATGAGAACACTGATGAGTTTCCTTTCATAATCATATCACCTCAAGCAAGGCATTTTACTGCTACTGTTTTGCAGGGGGTTACATAGGAGGAAAGTTATGAGAAAGAGTGATAGGTTATAGGGTGTGTCATGAAGTGGGTAAGAGAAGGATGAGAACACTGATGAGTTTTCCTTTCATAATCATATCACCTCAAGCAAGGCATTTTACTGCTACTGTTTTGCAGGGGGTTACATAGGAGGAAAGTTATGAGAAAGAGTGATAGGTTATAGGGGTGTCATGAAGTGGGTAAGAGAAGGATGAGAACACTGATGAGTTTTCCTTTCATAATCATATCTCCTCAAGCAAGGCATTTTACTGCTACTGTTTTGCAGGGGGTTACATAGGAGGAAAGTTATGAGAAAGAGTGATAGGTTATGAGGTGTGTCATGAAGTGGGTAAGAGAAGGATGAGAACACTGATGAGTTTTCCTTTCATAATCATATCACCTCAAACAAGGCATTTTACTGCTACTGTTTTGCAGGGGGTTACATAGGAGGAAAGTTATGAGAAAGAGTGACAGGTTATTGGGGGTGTCATGAAGTGGGCAGAGAAGGATGAGAACACTGATGAGTTTTCCTTTCATAATCATATCACCTCAAGCAAGGCATTTTACTGCTACTGTTTTGCAGGGGGTTACATAGGAGGAAAGTTATGAGAAAGAGTGACAGGTTATAGGGTGTGTCATGAAGTGGGTAAGAGAAGGATGAGAACACTGATGAGTTTTCCTTTCATAATCATATCACCTCAAGCAAGGCATTTTACTGCTACTGTTTTGCGGGGGTTACATAGGAGGAAAGTTATGAGAAAGAGTGACAGGTTATAGGGTGTGTCATGAAGTGGGTAAGAGAAGGATGAGAACACTGATGAGTTTTCCTTTCATAATCATATCACCTCAAGCAAGGCATTTTACTGCTACTGTTTTGCAGGGGGTTACATAGGAGGAAAGTTATGAGAAAGAGTGACAGGTTATAGGGTGTGTCATGAAGTGGGTAAGAGAAGGATGAGAACACTGATGAGTTTCCTTTCATAATCATATCACCTCAAGCAGGCATTTTACTGCTACTGTTTTGCAGGGGGTTATATAGGAGGAAAGTTATGAGAAAGAGTGACAGGTTATAGGGTGTGTCATGAAGTGGGTAAGAGAAGGATGAGAACACTGATGAGTTTTCCTTTCATAATCATGTCACCTCAAGCAAGGCATTTTACTGCTACTGTTTTGCAGGGGGTTACATAGGAGGAAAGTTATGAGAAAGAGTGACAGGTTATAGTGGGTGTCATGAAGTGGGTAAGAAGGATGAGAACACTGATGAGTTTTCCTTTCATAATCATATCACCTCAAACAGGGCATTTTACTGCTACTGTTTTGCAGGGGGTTACATGGGAGGAGTTATGAGAAAGAGTGACAGGTTATAGTGGGTGTCATGAAGTGGGTAAAAGAAGGATGAGAACACTGATGAGTTTTCCTTTCATAATCATATCACCTCAAGCAAGGCATTTACTGCTACTGTTTTGCAGGGGTTACATAGGAGGAAAGTTGAGAAAGAGTGATAGGTTATAGGGTGTGTCATGAAGTGGGTAAGAGAAGGATGAGAACACTGATGAGTTTTCCTTTTCATAATCATATCACCTCAAGCAAGGCATTTTACTGCTACTGTTTTGCAGGGGGTTACATAGGAGGAAAGTTATGAGAAAGAGTGACAGGTTATAGTGGGTGTCATGAAGTGGGTAAGAGAAGGATAGAGAACACTGATGAGTTTTCCTTTCATAATCATATCACCTCAAGCAAGGCATTTTACTGCTACTGTTTTGCAGGGGGGGTTACATAGGAGGAAAGTTATGAGAAAGAGTGATAGGTTATAGGGTGTGTCATGAAGTGGGTAAGAGAAGGATGAGAACACTGATGAGTTTTCCTTTCATAATCATATCACCTCAAGCAAGGCATTTTACTGCTACTGTTTTGCAGGGGGTTACATAGGAGGAAAGTTATGAGAAAGAGTGATAGGTTATAGGGTGTGTCATGAATTGGGTAAGAGAAGGATGAGAACACTGATGAGTTTTCCTTTCATAATCATATCACCTCAAGCAAGGCATTTTACTGCTACTGTTTTGCAGGGGGTTACATAGGAGGAAAGTTATGAGAAAAGTGATAGGTTATAGGGTGTGTCATGAAGTGGGTAAGAGAAGGATGAGAACACTGATGAGTTTTCCTTTCATAATCATATCACCTCAAGCAAGGCATTTTACTGCTACTGTTTTGCAGGGGGTTACATAGGAGGAAAGTTATGAGAAAGAGTGATAGGTTATAGGGGGTGTCATGAAGTGGGTAAAGAGGATGAGAACACTGATGAGTTTTCCTTTCATAATCATATCACCTCAAGCAAGGCATTTTACTGCTACTGTTGCAGGGGGTTACATAGGAGGAAAGTTATGAGAAAGAGTGATAGGTTATAGGGTGTGTCATGAAGTGGGTAAAGAAGAGGATGAGAACACTGATGAGTTTTCCTTTCATAATCATATCACCTCAAGCAAGGCATTTTACTGCTACTGTTTTGCAGGGGGTTACATAGGAGGAAAGTGTGAAAAAGATGTTTCCAGGTCTCAGGGTGCTCTGTGAGTGAACAGAAAGGACAAAACTGGAAGAGTGAGTTTTCCTTTCATAATCATATCACCTCAAGCAAGGCATTTTACCGTCTACTGTTTTGCAGGGGGTTACATAGGAGGAAAGTTATGAAGAGTGACAGGTTATGATGGGTGTCATGAAGTGGGTAAGAGAAAGGAGTAGAGAACACTGATGAGTTTCCTTTCATAATCATATCACCTCAAGCAAGGCATTTTACTGCTACTGTTTTGCAGGGGGTTACATAGGAGGAAAGTTATGAGAAAGAGTGACAGGTTATAGTGGGTGTCATGAAGTGGGTAAAGAAGGATGAGAACACTGATGAGTTTTCCTTTCATAATCATATCACCTCAAGCAAGGCATTTTACTGCTACTGTTTTGCAGGGGGTTACATAGGAGGAAAGTTATGAGAAAGAGTGATAGGTTATAGGGTGTGTCATGAAGTGGGTAAGAGAAGGATGAGAACACTGATGAGTTTTCCTTTCATAATCATATCACCTCAAGCAAGGCATTTTACTGCTACTGTTTTGCAGGGGGTTACATAGGAGGAAAGTTATGAGAAAGAGTGATAGGTTATAGGGTGTGTCATGAAGTGGGTAAGAGAAGGATGAGAACACTGATGAGTTTTCCTTTCATAATCACTTGTCACCTCAAGCAAGGCATTTTTACTGCTACTGTTTTGCAGGGGGGTTACATAGGAGGAAAGTTATGAGAAAGAGTGATAGGTTATAGGGTGTGTCATGAAGTGGGTAAGAGAAGGATGAGAACACTGATGAGTTTTCCTTTCATATCCTTATCTCCTCAAGCAAGGCATTTTACTGCTACTGTTTTGCAGGGGGTTACATAGGAGGAAAGTTATGAGAAAGAGTGATAGGTTATAGGGTGTGTCATGAAGTGGGTAAGAGAAGGATGAGAACACTGATGAGTTTTCCTTTCATAATCATATCACCTCAAGCAAGGCATTTACTGCTACTGTTTTGCAGGGGGTTACATAGGAGGAAAGTTATGAGAAAGAGTGATAGGTTACAGGGTGTGTCATGAAGTGGGTAAGAGAAGGATGAGAACACTGATGAGTTTTCCTTTCATAATCATATCACCTCAAGCAAGGCATTTTACTGCTACTGTTTTGCAGGGTTACATAGGAGGAAAGTTATGAGAAAGAGTGATAGGTTATAGGGTGTGTCATGAAGTGGGTAAGAGAAGGATGAGAACACTGATGAGTTTTCCTTTCATAATCATATCTCCTCAAAGCAAGGCATTTTTTACTGCTACTGTTTTGCAGGGGGTTACATAGGAGGAAAGTTATGAGAAAGAGTGATAGGTTATAGGGTGTGTCATGAAGTGGGTAAGAGAAGGATGAGAACACTGATGAGTTTTCCTTTCATAATCATAATATCTCCTCAAGCAAGGCATTTTACTGCTACTGTTTTGCAGGGGGTTACATAGGAGGAAAGTTATGAGAAGAGTGATAGGTTATAGGGAGTGTCATGAAGTGGGTAAGAGAAGGATGAGAACACTGATGAGTTTTCCTTTCATAATCATATCTCCTCAAGCAAGGCATTTTACTGCTACTGTTTTGCAGGGGGTTACATAGGAGGAAAGTTATGAGAAAGAGTGATAGGTTATAGGGTGTGTCATGAAGTGGGTAAAGAGAAGGATGAGAACACTGATGAGTTTTCCTTTCATAATCATATCACCTCAAGCAAGGCATTTTACTGCTACTGTTTTGCAGGGGGTTACATAGGAGGAAAGTTATGAGAAAGAGTGATAGGTTATAGGGTGTGTCATGAAGTGGGTAAGAGAAGGATGAGAACACTGATGAGTTTTCCTTTCATAATCATATCACCTCAAGCAAGGCATTTTACTGCTACTGTTTTGCAGGGGGTTACATAGGAGGAAAGTTATGAGAAAGAGTGACAGGTTATAGTGGGTGTCATGAAGTGGGTAAGAGAAGGATGAGAACACTGATGAGTTTTCCTTTCATAATCCATATCACCTCAAGCAAGGCATTTTACTGCTACTGTTTTGCAGGGGGTTACATAGGAGGGAAAGTTATGAGAGAGAGAAAGAGTGACAGGTTATAGTGGGTGTCATGAAGTGGGTAAGAGAAGGATGAGAATACTGATGAGTTTCCTTTCATAATCATATCTCCTCAAGCAAGGCATTTTACTGCTACTGTTTTGCAGGGGGTTACATAGGAGGGAAAGTTATGAGAAAGAGTGACAGGTTATAGTGGGTGTCATGAAGTGGGTAAGAGAAGGATGAGAACACTGATGAGTTTTCCTTTCATAATCATATCTCCTCAAGCAAGGCATTTTACTGCTGTTTTGCAGGGGGTTATATAGGAGGAAAGTTATGAGAAAGAGTGACAGGTTATAGGGGGTGTCAGGAAGTGGGTAAGAGAAGGATGAGAACACTGATGAGTTTTCTTTCATAATCATATCTCCTCAAGCAAGGCATTTTACTGCTACTGTTTTGCAGGGGGTTACATAGGAGGAAAGTTATGAGAAAGAGTGACAGGTTATAGTGGGTGTCATGAAGTGGGTAAGAGAAGGATGAGAACACTGATGAGTTTTCCTTTCATAATCATATCTCCTCAAGCAAGGCATTTTACTGCTACTGTTTTGCAGGGGGTTACATAGGAGGAAAGTTATGAGAAAGAGTGACAGGTTATAGGGGGTGTCAGGAAGTGGGTAAGAGAAGGATGAGAACACTGATGAGTTTTCCTTTCATAATCATATCTCCTCAAGCAAGGCATTTTACTGCTACTGTTTTGCAGGGGGTTACATAGGAGGAAAGTTATGAGAAAGAGTGATAGGTTATAGGGTGTGTCATGAAGTGGGTAAGAGAAGGATGAGAACACTGATGAGTTTTCCTTTCATAATCATATCTCCTCAAGCAAGGCATTTTACTGCTACTGTTTTGCAGGGGGTTACATAGGAGGAAAGTTATGAGAAAGAGTGATAGGTTATAGGGTGTGTCATGAAGTGGGTAAGAGAAGGATGAGAACACTGATGAGTTTTCCTTTCATAATCATATCACCTCAAGCAAGGCATTTTACTGCTACTGTTCTGCAGGGGGTTACATAGGAGGAAAGTTATGAGAAAGAGTGATAGGTTATAGGGTGTGTCATGAAGTGGGTAAGAGAAGGATGAGAACACTGATGAGTTTTCCTTTCATAATCATATCTCCTCAAGCAAGGCATTTTACTGCTACTGTTTTGCAGGGGGTTACATAGGAGGAAAGTTATGAGAAAGAGTGATAGGTTATAGGGTGTGTCATGAAGTGGGTAAGAGAAGGATGAGAACACTGATGAGTTTTCCTTTCATAATCATATCACCTCAAGCAAGGCATTTTACTGCTACTGTTTTGCAGGGGGTTACATAGGAGGAAAGTTATGAGAAAGAGTGATAGGTTATAGGGTGTGTCATGAAGTGGGTAAGAGAAGGATGAGAACACTGATGAGTTTTCCTTTCATAATCATATCTCCTCAAGCAAGGCATTTTACTGCTACTGTTTTGCAGGGGGTTACATAGGAGGAAAGTTATGAGAAAGAGTGATAGGTTATAGGGTGTGTCATGAAGTGGGTAAGAGAAGGATGAGAACACTGATGAGTTTTCCTTTCATAATCATATCTCCTCAAGCAAGGCATTTTACTGCTACTGTTTTGCAGGGGGTTACATAGGAGGAAAGTTATGAGAAAGAGTGATAGGTTATAGGGGGTGTCAGGAAGTGGGTAAGAGAAGGATGAGAACACTGATGAGTTTTCCTTTCATAATCATATCTCCTCAAGCAAGGCATTTTACTGCTACTGTTTTGCAGGGGGTTACATAGGAGGAAAGTTATGAGAAAGAGTGATAGGTTATAGGGTGTGTCATGAAGTGGGTAAGAGATGGATGAGAACACTGATGAGTTTTCCTTTCATAATCATATCACCTCAAGCAAGGCATTTTACTGCTACTGTTTTGCAGGGGGTTACATAGGAGGAAAGTTATGAGAAAGAGTGATAGGTTATAGGGTGTGTCATGAAGTGGGTAAGAGAAGGATGAGAACACTGATGAGTTTTCCTTTCATAATCATATCACCTCAAGCAAGGCATTTTACTGCTACTGTTTTGCAGGGGGTTACATAGGAGGAAAGTTATGAGAAAGAGTGATAGGTTATAGGGGGTGTCATGAAGTGGGTAAGAGAAGGATGAGAACACTGATGAGTTTTCCTTTCATAATCATATCACCTCAAGCAAGGCATTTTACTGCTACTGTTTTGCAGGGGGTTACATAGGAGGAAAGTTATGAGAAAGAGTGATAGGTTATAGGGTGTGTCATGAAGTGGGTAAGAGAAGGATGAGAACACTGATGAGTTTTCCTTTCATAATCATATCTCCTCAAGCAAGGCATTTTACTGCTACTGTTTTGCAGGGGGTTACATAGGAGGAAAGTTATGAGAAAGAGTGATAGGTTATAGGGGGTGTCATGAAGTGGGTAAGAGAAGGATGAGAACACTGATGAGTTTCCTTTCATAATCATATCTCCTCAAGCAAGGCATTTTACTGCTACTGTTTTTGCAGGGGGTTACATAGGAGGAAAGTTATGAGAAAAGTGATAGGTTATAGGGGTCATGAAGTGGGTAAGAGAAGGATGAGAACACTGATGAGTTTTCCTTTCATAATCATATCTCCTCAAGCAAGGCATTTTACTGCTACTGTTTTGCAGGGGGTTACATATGAGGAAAGTTATGAGAAAGAGTGATAGGTATAGGGTGTGTCATGAAGTGGGTAAGAAGGATGAGGAACACTGATGAGTTTCCTTTCATAATCATATCACCTCAAGCAAGGCATTTTACTGCTACTGTTTTGCAGGGTTACATAGGAGGAAAGTTATGAGAAAGAGTGATAGGTTATAGGGTGTGTCATGAAGTGGGTAGAGAAGGATGAGAACACTGATGAGTTTCCCCTTTCATAATCATATCACCTCAAGCAAGGCATTTACTGCTACTGTTTTGCAGGGGGTTACATAGGAGGAAAGTTATGAGAAAGAGTGATAGGTTATAGGGTGTGTCATGAAGTGGGTAAAAGAAGGATGAGAACACTGATGAGTTTTCCTTTCATAATCATATCACCTCAAGCAAGGCATTTTACTGCTACTGTTTTGCAGGGGGTTACATAGGAGGAAAGTTATGAGAAAGAGTGATAGGTTATAGGGTGTGTCATGAAGTGGGTAAGAGAAGGATGAGAACACTGATGAGTTTTCCTTTCATAATCATATCCACCTCAAGCAAGGCATTTACTGCTACTGTTTTGCAGAGGGGGTTACATAGGAGGAAAGTTATGAGAAAGAGTGACAGGTTATAGTGGGTGTCATGAAGTGGGTAAGAGAAGGATGAGAACACTGATGAGTTTTCCTTTCATAATCATATCACCTCAAGCAAGGCATTTACTGCTACTGTTTTGCAGGGGGTTACATAGGAGGAAAGTTATGAGAAAGAGTGATAGGTTATAGGGTGTGTCATGAAGTGGGTAAGAGAGAAGGATGAGAACACTGATGAGTTTTCCTTTCATAATCATATCACCTCAAGCAAGGCATTTTACTGCTACTGTTTTGCAGGGTTACATAGGAGGAAAGTTATGAGAAAGAGTGACAGGTTATAGGGTGTGTCATGAAGTGGGTAAGAGAAGGATGAGAACATTGATGAGTTTTCCTTTCATAATCATATCACCTCAAGCAAGGCATTTTACTGCTACTGTTTTGCAGGGTTACATAGGAGGAAAGTTATGAGAAAGAGTGACAGGTTATAGGGTGTGTCATGAAGTGGGTAAGAGAAGGATGAGAACACTGATGAGTTTTCCTTTCATAATCATATCACCTCAAGCAAGGCATTTTACTGCTACTGTTTTGCAGGGGGTTACATAGGAGGAAAGTTATGAGAAAGAGTGACAGGTTATAGTGGGTGTCATGAAGTGGGTAAGAGAAGGATGAGAACACTGATGAGTTTTCCTTTCATAATCATATCACCTCAAGCAAGGCATTTACTGCTACTGTTTTGCAGGGGGTTACATAGGAGGAAAGTTATGAGAAAGAGTGATAGGTTATAGGGTGTGTCATGAAGTGGGTAAGAGAAGGATGAGAACACTGATGAGTTTTCCTTTCATAATCATATCACCTCAAGCAAGGCATTTTACTGCTACTGTTTTGCAGGGGGTTACATAGGAGGAAAGTTATGAAAGAGTGATAGGTTATAGGGTCTGTGTCATGAAGTGGGTAAGAGAAGGATGAGAACACTGATGAGTTTTCCTTTCATAATCATATCACCTCAAGCAAGGCATTTTACTGCTACTGTTTTGCAGGGGGTTACATAGGAGGAAAGTTATGAGAAAGAGAGTGATAGGTTATAGGGTGTGTCATGAAGTGGGTAAGAAGGATGAGAACACTGATGAGTTTTCCTTTCATAATCATATCTCCTCAAGCAAGGCATTTTACTGCTACTGTTTGGGGGTTACATAGGAGGAAAGTTATGAGAAAGAGTGATAGGTTATAGGGTGTGTCATGAAGTGGGTAAGAGAAGGATGAGAACACTGATGAGTTTTCCTTTCATGTCTCACCTCAAGCAAGGCATTTTACTGCTACTGTTTTATAAGGGGAGTTAGGAGGAAAGTTATGAGAAAGAGTGATAGGTTATAGGGTGTGTCATGAGGAGTGGGTAGAAGGATGAGAACACTTGAGAGTAGGTTTTCCTTTCATAATCATATCTCCTCAAGCAAGGCATTTTACTGCTACTGTTTTGCAGGGGGTTACATAGGAGGAAAGTTATGAGAAAGAGTGATAGGTTATAGGGTGTGTCATGAAGTGGGTAAGAGAAGGATGAGAACACTGATGAGTTTTCCTTTCATAATCATATCACCTCAAGCAGAGCATTTACTGCTACTGTTTTGCAGGGGGTTACATAGGAGGAAAGTTATGAAAGAGTGATAGGTTATAGGGTGTCATGAAGTGGGTAAAGAGAAGGATGAGAACACTGATGAGTTTTCCTTTCATAATCATATCACCTCAAGCAAAGAACATTTTACTGCTACTGTTTTGCAGGGTTACATAGGAGGAAAGTTATGAGAAAGAGTGATAGGTTATAGGGTGTGTCATGGAAACCGGGTAAGAGAAGGATGAGAACACTGATGAGTTTTCTTTCATAATCATATCTCCTCAAGCAAGGCATTTTACTGCTACTGTTTTGCAGGGGGTTACATAGGAGGAAAGTTATGAGAAAGAGTGACAGGTTATGAGTGGTGTCATGAAGTGGGTAAGAGAAGGATGAGAACACTGATGAGTTTTCCTTCTGAAATATCACCTCAAGCAAGGCATTTTACTGCTACTGTTTTGCAGGGAGTTACATAGGAGGAAAGTTATGAGAAAGAGTGACAGGTTATAGTGGGTGTCATGAAGTGGGTAGAGAAGGATGAGAACACTGATGAGTTTCCTTTCATAATCATATCACCTCAAGCAAGGCATTTTACTGCTACTGTTTTGCAGGGGGTTACATAGGAGGAAAGTTATGAGAAAGAGTGACAGGTTATAGTGGGTGTCATGAAGTGGGTAAGAGAAGGATGAGAACACTGATGAGTTTTCTTTTCATAATCATATCACCTCAAGCAAGGCATTTTACTGCTACTGTTTTGCAGGGGGTTATATAGGGAGGAAAGTTATGAGAAAGAGTGACAGGTTATAGTGGGTGTCATGAAGTGGGTAAGAGAAGGATGAGAACACTGATGAGTTTTCCTTTCATAATCATATCACCTCAAGCAAGGCATTTTACTGCTACTGTTTTGCAGGGGTTACATAGGAGGAAAGTTATGAGAAAGAGTGACAGGTTATAGTGGGTGTCATGAAGTGGGTAAGAGAAGGATGAGAACACTGATGAGTTTTCCTTTCATAATCATATCACCTCAAGCAAGGCATTTTACTGCTACTGTTTTGCAGGGGGTTACATAGGAGGAAAGTTAAGAGAAAGAGTGATAGGTTATAGGGTGTGTCATGAAGTGGGTAAGAAAAGGATGAAGACACTGATGAGTTTTCCTTTCATAATGTATACTCCTCAAGCAAGGCATTTTACTGCTACTGTTTTGCAGGGGGTTACATAGGAGGAAAGTGTGAAGAGTGATAGAGTTATGGGGTGTGTCATGAAGTGGGTAGAGAAGGATGAGAACACTGATGAGTTTTCCTTTCATAATCATATCACCTCAAGCAAGGCATTTTACTGCTACTGTTTTGCAGGGGGTTACATAGGAGGGAAGGATTATGAGAAAGAGTGACAGGTTATAGGGTGTGTCATGAAGTGGGTAAGAGAAGGATGAGAACACTGATGAGTTTTCCTTTCATAATCATATCTAAAGCAAGGCATTTTACTGCTACTGTTTTGCAGGGGGGTACATAGGAGGAAAGTTATGAGAAAGAGTGATTAGGTTATAGGGTGTCATGAAGTGGGTAAGAGAAGGATGAGAACACTGATGAGTTTTGTATATGTCATATCTCCTCAAGCAAGGCATTTTACTGCTACTGTTTTGCAGGGGGTTACATAGGAGGAAAGTTATGAGAAAGAGTGATAGGTTATAGGGTGTGTCATGAAGTGGGTAAGAGAAGGATTGAGAACACTGATGAGTTTCCTTTCATAGTATATCACCTCAAGCAAGGCATTTTACTGCTACTGTTTTTGGGGTTATAGGAGGAAAGTTGAGAAGAGTGATAGGTTATAGGGTGTGTCATGAAGTGGGTAAGAGAAGGATGAGAACACTGATGAGTTTTTCGGCACTGTAATCATATCACCTCCAAGCAAGGCATTTTACTGCTACTGTTTTGCAGGGGGTTACATAGGGAGAGGATTATGAGGAAAAGTGATAGGTTATAGGGTGTGTCATGAAGTGGGTAAGAGAAGGATGAGAACACTGATGAGTTTCCTTTCATAATCATATCTCCTCAAGCAGGCATTTTACTGCTACTGTTTTGAGGGTTACATAGGAGGAAAGTTATGAGAAAGAGTGATAGGTTATAGGGTGTGTCATGAAGTGGGTAAGAGAAGGATGAGAACACTGATAGGTTTTCCTTTCATAATCATATCTCCTCAAGCAAGGCATTTTACTGCTACTGTTTTGCAGGGTTACATAGGAGGAAGAAAGTTATGAGAGAAAGAGTGATAGGTTATAGGGTGTGTCATGAAGTGGGTAGAAGGATGAGAGCATGATGAGTTTTTTCTTTCATAATCATATCACCTCAAGCAAGGCATTTTACTGCTACTGTTTGTGAGGGTTACATAGGAGGAAAGTTATGAGAAAGAGTGATAGGTTATAGGGTGTGTCATGAAGTGGGTAAGAGAAGGATGAGAACACTGATGCTTTCCTTTAACGTATATCACCTCAAGCAAGGCATTTTACTGCTACTGTTTTGCAGGGGTTACATAGGAGGAAAGTTATGAGAAAGAGTGATAGGTTATAGGGTGTGTCATGAAGTGGGTAAGAAAGGATGAGAACACTGATGAGTTTTCCTTTCATAATCATATCACCTCAAGCAAGGCATTTTACTGCTACTGTTTTGCAGGGGGTTACATAGGAGGAAAGTTATGAGAAAGAGTGATAGGTTATAGGGTGTGTCATGAAGTGGGTAAGAGAAGGATGAGAACACTGATGAGTTTTCCTTTCACAATCATATCACCTCCAAGCAAGGCATTTTACTGCTACTGTTTTGCAGGGGGTTACATAGGAGGAAAGTTATGAGAAAGAGTGACAGGTTATAGTGGGTGTCATGAAGTGGGTAAGAGAAGGATGAGAACACTGATGAGTTTTCCTTTCATAATCATATCACCTCAAGCAAGGCATTTTACAGCTACTGTTTTGCAGGGGGTTACATAGGAGGAAAGTTATGAAAGGAGAAAGAGTGACAGGTTATAGGGTGTGTCATGAAGTGGGTAAGAGAAGGATGAACACTGATGAGTTTTCCTTTCATAATCATATCACCTCAAGCAAGGCATTTTACTGCTACTGTTTTGCAGGGGGTTACATAGGAGGAAAGTTATGAGAAAGAGTGACAGGTTATAGTGGGTGTCAACAGAAGTGGGTAAGAGAAGGATGAGAACACTGATGAGTTTTCCTTTCATAATCATATCACCTCCAAGCAAGGCATTTACAGCTACTGTTTTGCAGGGGGTTACATAGGAGGAAAGTTATGAGAAGAAGTGACAGGTTATAGGGTGTCATGAGAGGGTAAGAGAAGGATGAGAACACTGATGAGTTTCCTTTCATAATCATATCACCTCAAAGCAAGGCATTTTACTGCTACTGTTTTTGGGGGTTACACTAGGAGGAAAGTTATGAGAAAGAGTGACAGGTTATAGTGGGTGTCATGAAGTGGGTAGAGAGAAGGATGAGAACACTGATGGTTTCCTTTCATAATCATATCACCTCAAGCAAGGCATTTTACTGCTACTGTTTTGCAGGGGTTGCTCAGGAGGAAAGTTATGAGAAAGAGTGACAGGTTATAGTGGGTGTCTCGTGGGTAAGAGAAGGATGAGAACACTAGTGAGTTTTCCTTTCATAATCATATCACCTCAAGCAAAGACGCTGCTACTGTTTTGCAGGGGATTACATAGGAGGAAAGTTATGAGAAAGAGTGATAGGTTATAGGGTGTCATGAAGTGGGTAAGAGAAGGATGAGAACACTGATGAGTTTTCCTTTCATAATCATATCCCACCTCAAGCAAGGCATTTTACTGCTACTGTTTTGGGGGTTACATAGGAGGAAAGTTATGAGAAAGAGTGATAGGTTATAGGGTGTGTCATGAAGTGGGTAAGAGAAGGATGAGAACACTGATGAGTTTTCCTTTCATAATCATATCACCTCAAGCAAGGCATTTTACTGCTACTGTTTTGCAGGGGTTTACATAGGAGGAAAGTTATGAAGAGTGACAGGTAGTAATTGGTGTCATGAAGTGGGTAAGAGAAGGATGAGAACATGATGAGTTTTCCTTTCCATAATCATATCACCTCAAGCAAGGCATTTTACTGCTACTGTTTTGCAGGGGGTTAAATAGGAGGAAAGTTATGAGAAAGTGATATAGGTTATAGGGTGTGTCATAAGAGTAGGTAGAGAAGGATGAGGAAAACACTGATGAGTTTTCCTTTCTAATCATATCTCCTCAAGCAAGGCATTTTACTGCTACTGTTTTGCAGGGGGTTACATAGGAGGAAAGTTATGAGAAAGAGTGATAGGTTATAGGGTGTGTCATGAAGTGGGTAAGAGAAGGATGAGAACACTGATGAGTTTTCCTTTCATAATCATATCACCTCAAGCAAGGCATTTTACTGCTACTGTTTTGCAGGGGGTTACATAGGAGGAAAGTTATGAGAAAGAGTGACAGGTTATAGGGTGTGTCATGAAGTGGGTAAGAGAAGGATGAGAACACTGATGAGTTTTCCTTTCATAATCATATCACCTCAAGGAAGGCATTTTACTGCCACTGTTTTGCAGGGGGTTACATAGGAGGAAAGTTATGAGAAAGAGTGACAGGTTATAGTGGGTGTCATGAAGTGGGTAAGAGAAGGATGAGAACACTGATGAGTTTTCCTTTCATAATCATATCTCCTCAAGGAAGGCATTTTACTGCTACTGTTGAGCAGGGGGTTAAATATGAGGAAAGTTATGAGAAAGAGTGACAGGTTATAGTGGGTGTCATGAAGTGGGTAAAAGAAGGATAAGAATACTGATGAGTTTTCCTTTCATAATCATATCACCTCAAGCAAGGCATTTTACTGCTACTGTTTTGCAGGGGGTTACATATGAGGAAAGTTATGAGAAAGAGTGATAGGTTATAGGGTGTGTCATGAAGTGGGTAAGAGAAGGATGAGGAATACTGATGAGTTTTCCTTTCATAATCATATCTCCTCAAGCAAGGCATTTTACTGCTACTGTTTTGCAGGGGGTTACATAGGAGGAAAGTTATGAGAAAGAGTGATAGGTTATAGGGTGTGTCATGAAGTGGGTAAGAGAAGGATGAGAATACTGATGAGTTTTCCTTTCATAATCATATCTCCTCAAGCAAGGCATTTTACTGCTACTGTTTTGCAGGGGGTTACATATGAGGAAAGTTATGAGAAAGAGTGATAGGTTATAGGGTGTGTCATGAAGTGGGTAAGAGAAGGATGAGAACACTGATGAGTTTTCCTTTCATA
Source organism: Ascarosepion bandense (assembly GCA_037127315.1). NCBI lineage: Eukaryota > Metazoa > Mollusca > Cephalopoda > Sepiida > Sepiidae > Ascarosepion > Ascarosepion bandense. Next base: position 16,390 of record JBBBDQ010008102.1, read on the forward strand.
ATCATATCACCTCAAGCAAGGCATTTTACTGCTACTGTTGCAGGGGTTACATAGGAGGAAAGTTATGAGAAAGAGTGACAGTTATAGTGGGTGTCATGAAGTGGGTAAGAGAGGATGAGAACACTGATGAGTTTTCCTTTCATAATCATATCACCTCAAGCAAGGCATTTTACTGCTACTGTTTTGCAGGGGTACATAGGAGGAAAGTTATGAGAAAGAGTGACAGGTTATAGTGGGTGTCATGAAGTGGGTAAGAGAAGGATGAGAATACTGATGAGTTTTCCTTTCATAATCATATCTCCTCAAGCAAGGCATTTTACTGCTACTGTTTTGCAGGGGGTTACATAGGAGGAAAGTTATGAGAAAGAGTGACAGGTTATAGGGTGTGTCATGAAGTGGGTAAGAAGGATGAGAACACTGATGAGTTTTCCTTTCATAATCATATCACCTCAAGCAAGGCATTTTACTGCTACTGTTTTGCAGGGGGTTACATAGGAGGAAAGTTATGAGAAAGAGTGATAGGTTATAGGGTGTGTCATGAAGTGGGTAAGAGAAGGATGAGAACACTGATGAGTTTTCCTTTCATAATCATATCTCCTCAAGCAAGGCATTTTACTGCTACTGTTTTGCAGGGGGTTACATAGGAGGAAAGGTATGAGAAAGAGTGATAGGTTATAGGGTGTGTCATGAAGTGGGTAAGAGAAGGATGAGAACACTGATGAGTTTTCCTTTCATAATCATATCACCTCAAACAAGGCATTTTACTGCTACTGTTTTGCAGGGGGTTACATAGGAGGAAAGTTATGAGAAAGAGTGACAGGTTATAGTGGGTGTCATGAAGTGGGTAAGAAGGATGAGAATACTGATGAGTTTTCCTTTCATAATCATATCTCCTCAAGCAAGGCATTTTTACTGCTACTGTTTTGCAGGGGGTTACATAGGAGGAAAGTTATGAAAAAGAGTGACAGGTTATAGGGTATGTCATGAAGTGGGTAAGAGAAGGATGAGAACACTGATGAGTTTTCCTTTCATAATCATATCTCCTCAAGCAAGGCATTTTACTGCTACTGTTTTGCAGGGGGTTACATAGGAGGAAAGGTATGAGAAAGAGTGATAGGTTATAGTGTGTGTCATGAAGTGGGTAAGAGAAGGATGAGAACACTGATGAGTTTTCCTTTCATAATCATACTCTCCTCAAGCAAGGCATTTTACTGCTACTGTTTTGCAGGGGGTTACATAGGAGGAAAGTTATGAAAGAGTGACAGGTTATAGGGTGTGTCATGAAGTGGGTAAGAGAAGGATGAGAACACTGATGAGTTTTCCTTTCATAATCATATCACCTCAAGCAAGGCATTTTACTGCTACTGTTTGCAGGGGGTTACATGGAGAAAATTCCTTAGAAAGAGTGACAGGTTATAGTGGGTGTCATGAAGTGGGTAAGAGAAGGATGAGAATACTGATGAGTTTTCCTTTCATAATCATATCTCCTCAAGCAAGGCATTTTACTGCTACTGTTTTGCAGGGGGTTACATGGGAGGAAAGTTATGAGAAAGAGTGACAGGTTATAGGGTGTGTCATGAAGTGGGTAAGAGAAGGATGAGAACACTGATGAGTTTTCCTTTCATAATCATATCACCTCAAGCAAGGCATTTTACTGCTACTGTTTTGCAGGGGGTTACATAGGAGGAAAGGTATGAGAAGAGTGATAGGTTATAGGGTGTGTCATGAAGTGGGTAAGAGGATGAGAACACTGATGAGTTTTCCTTTCATAATCATATCACCTCAAGCAAGGCATTTTACTGCTACTGTTTTGCAGGGGGTTACATAGGAGGAAAGGTATGAAAAGTGACAGGTTATAGGGTGTGTCATGAAGTGGGTAAGAGAAGGATGAGAACACTGATGAGTTTTCCTTTCATAATCATATCTACCTCAAGCAAGGCATTTTACTGCTACTGTTTTGCAGGGGGTTACATAGGAGGAAAGGTATGAGAAAGAGTGACAGGTTATAGGGTGTGTCATGAAGTGGGTAAGAGAAGGATGAGAACACTGATGAGTTTTCCTTTCATAATCCTTATCACCTCAAGCAAGGCATTTTACTGCTACTGTTTTGCAGGGGGTTACATAGGAGGAAAGGTATGAGAAAGAGTGACAGGTTATAGGGTGTGTCATGAAGTGGGTAAGAGAAGGATGAGAACACTGATGAGTTTTCCTTTCATAATCATATCACCTCAAGCAAGGCATTTTACTGCTACTGTTTTGCAGGGGGTTACATAGGAGGAAAGGTATGAGAAAGAGTGATAGGTTATAGGGTGTGTCATGAAGTGGGTAAGAGAAGGATGAGAACACTGATGAGTTTTCCTTTCATAATCATATCACCTCAAGCAAGGCATTTTACTGCTACTGTTTTGCAGGGGGTTACATAGGAGGAAAGGTATGAGAAAGAGTGACAGGTTATAGGGTGTGTCATGAAGTGGGTAAGAGAAGGATGAGAACACTGATGAGTTTTCCTTTCATAATCATATCTCCTCAAGCAAGGCATTTTACTGCTACTGTTTTGCAGGGGGTTACATGGAGAAGGATTGAGAAAAGTGATGGGTTATAGGGGTGCTGTCATGAAGTGGGTAAGAGGATGAGAACACTGATGGGGTTTTTCTTTCATGATATGTCTATAAGCAAGGCATTTTACTGCTACTGTTTTGCAGGGGGTTACATAGGAGGGAAAGTTATGAGAAAGAGTGACAGGTTATAGTGGGTGTCATGAAGTGGGTAAGAGGATGAGAATACTGAGAGTTTTCCTTTCATAATCATATCACCTCAAGGCATTTTACTGCTACTGTTTTGCAGGGGGTTACATAGAGGAAAGATATGAGAAAGAGTGACAGGTTATAGGGTGTGTCATGAAGTGGGTAAGAGAAGGATGAGAATACTGATGAGTTTTCCTTTCATAATCATATCACCTCAAGCAAGGCATTTTACTGCTACTGTTTTGCAGGGGTTACATAGGAGGAAAGATATGAGAAAGAGTGACAGGTTATAGGGTGTGTCATGAAGTGGGTAAGAGAAGGATGAGAATACTGATGAGTTTTCCTTTCATAATCATATCACCTCAAGCAAGGCATTTTACTGCTACTGTTTTGCAGGGCGTTACATAGGAGGAAAGTTATGAGAAAGAGTGACAGGTTATAGGGGTGTGTATTGCGAAGTGGGTAAGAGAAGGATGAGAACACTGATGAGTTTTCCTTTCATAATCATATCACCTCAAGCAAGGCATTTTACTGCTACTGTTTTGCAGGGGGTTACATAGGAGGAAAGAGAGAAAGAGTGACAGGTTATAGGGTGTGTCATGAAGTGGGTAAGAGAAGGATGAGAATACTGATGAGTTTTCCTTCAGCAACTACATCACCTCAAGCAAGGCATTTTACTGCTACTGTTTGGCAGGGCGTTGTTAGAGGAAAGTTATGAGAAAGAGTGACAGGTTATAGGGTGTGTCATGAAGTGGGTGGGTGAGAAGGATGAGAACACTGAGAGTTTTTCCTTTCATAATCATATCACCTCAAGCAAGGCATTTTACTGCTACTGTTTTGCAGGGGGTTACACAGGAGGAAAGGTATGAGAAAGAGTGATAGGTTACAGGGGTGTCATGAAGGTAAGAGAAGGATGAGAACACTGATGAGTTTTCCTTTCATAATCATATCACCTCAAGCAAGGCATTTTACTGCTACTGTTTTGTAGGGGGTTACATAGGAGGAAAGATAAGGAGAAAGAGTGACAGGTTATAGAGGGTGTCATGAAGTGGGTAAGAGAAGGATGAGAATACTGATGAGTTTTCCTTTCTTAATCATATCACCTCAAGTAAGGCATTTTACTGCTACTGTTTTGCAGGGGGTTACATAGGAGGAAAGATATGAGAAAGAGTGACAGGTTATAGGGGGTGTCAGAAAGTGGGTAAGAGAAGGATGAGAACACTGATGAGTTTCCTTTCATAATCATATCACCTCAAGCAAGGCATTTTACTGCTACTGTTTTGCAGGGGTTACATAGGAGGAAAGTTATGAAAGAGCAATAGGTTATAGGTGGCCAAGTGGGTAAGAGAAGGATGAGAACACTGATGAGTTTTTCCTTTCATAATCATATCACCTCAAGCAAGGCATTTTACTGCCACTGTTTTGCAGGGGGTTACATAGGAGGAAAGATATGGAGAAAGAGGACAGTTATAGGGTGTGTCATGAAGTGGGTAAGAGAAGGATGAGAACATCAGATGAGTTTTCTCTTCATAATCATATCTCCTCAAGCAAGGCATTTTACTGCTACTGTTTTGCAGGGGGTTACATAGAGGAAAGTTATGAGAAAGAGTGATAGGTTATAGGGAAGTCATGAAGTGGGTAAGAGAAGGATGAGAACACTGATGAGTTTTCCTTTCATAATCATATCACCTAAGCAAGGCATTTTACTGCCACTGTTTTGCAGGGGGTTATAGGAGGAAAGATATGAGAAAGACAGACAGGTTATAGGGTGTGTCATGAAGTGGGTAAGAGAAGGATGAGAATACTGATGAGTTTTCCTTTCACAATCATATCACCTCAAGCAAGGCATTTTACTGCTACTGTTTTGCAGGGGGTTGCTATAGGAGGAAAGTTATGAGAAAGAGTGATAGGTTATAGGGTGTGTCATGAAGTGGGTAAGAGAAGGATGAGAACACTGATGAGTTTTCCTTTCATAATCATATCACCTCAAGCAAGGCATTTTACTGCTACTGTTTTGCAGGGGGTTACATAGGAGGAAAGATATGAGAAAGAGTGACAGGTTATAGGGGGTGTCATGAAGTGGGTAAGAGAAGGATGAGAACACTGATGAGTTTTCTCTTTCATAACTATATCACCTTGGGCAAAGGTGTATTTTACTGCTACTGTTTTGCAGGGGGTTACATAGGAGGAAAGATATGAGAAAGAGTGACAGGTTATAGGGTGTGTCATGAAGTGGGTAAGAGAAGGATGAGAACACTGATGAGTTTTCTCTTTCATAATCATATCACCTCAAGCAAGGCATTTTATCATAATGTTTTGGTAGGGGTTATGTTAGGAGGAAAGATATGAGAAAGAGTGACAGGTTATAGGTGTCAGAAAGTGGGTAAGAGAAGGATGAGAACACTGATGAGTTTTCCTTTCATAATCATATCACCTCAAGCAAGGCATTTTACTGCTACTGTTTTGCAGGGGGTTACATAGGAGGAAAGATATGAGAAAGAGTGACAGGTTATAGGGTGTGTCAGAAAGTGGTAAAGAGAAGGATGAGAACACTGATGAGTTTTCCTTTCATAATCATATCACCTCAAGCAAGGCATTTTACTGCTACTGTTTTGCAGGGGGTTACATAGGAGGAAAGATATGAGAAAGAGTGACAGGTTATAGGGTGTGTCATGAAGTGGGTAAGAGAAGGATGAGAATACTGATGAGTTTTCCTTTCATAACTATATCACCTCTGCCAAGGCATTTTACTGCTACTGTTTTGCAGGGGGTTACATAGGAGGAAAGATATGAGAAAGAGTGACAGGTTATAGGGTGTGTCATGAAGTGGGTAAGAGAAGGATGAGAACACTGATGAGTTTTCCTTCATAATCATATCTCCTCAAGCAAGGCATTTTACTGCTACTGAAGCTGGTAGGTTACATAGAGGAAAGTTATGAGAAAGAGTGACAGGTTATAGTGGGTGTCATGGTAGCGTGGTAAGAGAAGGATGAGAACACTGATGAGTTTTCCTTTCATAATCATATCACCTCAAGCAAGGCATTTACTGCTACTGTTTTGCAGGGTTACATAGGAGGAAAGGATATGAGAAAGAGTGACAGGTTATAGGGTGTCATGTGAAGTGGGTAAGAGAAGGGATGAGAATACTGGATGAGTTTTCCTTTCATAATCACACTTCCTCAAGCAAGGCATTTACTGCTACTGTTTTGTGGGGTTGCACAGAGGAAACAGAGAAAGAGTGGCAGCTTAGCAGGCATGGAAAGGAAGAGAAGGATGAGAACACTGATGTTTTTCCTTTATAATACATTACCTTTATAGCCAGTGCCATTTATCACATTGTTTGCAGGGTTACACAGGAGAAAGATATGAGAAGAGTGACAGTTGGTAGGTGTCACAGTAAGGGAGAAGGATGAGAATACTGATGAGTTTTCCTTCATAATCATATCTCCCTCAAGCAAGGCATTACTGCTACTGTTTTGCAGGGGGTTACATAGGAGGAAAGTTATGAGAAAGAGTGACAGGTTATAGGGTGTGTCATGAAGTGGTAAGAGAAGGATGAGAACACTGATGAGTTTTCCTTTCATAATCATATCTCCTCAAGCAAGGTATTTTACTGCTACTGTTTTGCAGGGGGTTACATAGGAGGAAAGATATGAGAAAGAGTGACAGGTTATAGGGTGTGTCAGAAAGTGGGTAAGAGAAGGATGAGAACACTGATGAGTTTTCCTTTCATAATCATATCACCTCAAGCAAGGCATTTTACTGCTACTGTTTTGCAGGGGGTTACATAGGAGGAAAGATATGAGAAAGAGTGACAGGTTATAGGGTGTCATGAAGTGGGTAAGAGAAGGATGAGAACACTGATGAGTTTTCCTTTCATAATCATATCTCCTCAAGCAAGGCATTTTACTGCTACTGTTTTGCAGGGGTTACATAGGAGGAAAGTTATGAGAAAGAGTGACAGGTTAAGGGAGGGTGTGTCATGAAGTGGGTAAGAGAAGGATGAGAACACTGATGAGTTTTCCTTTCATAATCATATCACCTCAAGCAAGGCATTTTACTGCTACTGTTTTGCAGGGGGTTACATAGGAGGAAAGATATGAGAAAGAGTGACAGGTTATAGGGTGTGTCATGAAGTGGGTAAGAGAAGGATGAGAACACTGATGAGTTTTCCTTTCATAATCATATCACCTCAAGCAAGGCATTTTACTGCTACTGTTTTGCAGGGGGTTAATATAGGAGGAAAGATATGAGAAAGAGTGACAGGTTATAGGGTGTGTCAGAAAGTGGGTAAGAGAAGGATGAGAACACTGATGAGTTTTCCTTTCATAATCATATCACCTCAAGCAAGGCATTTTACTGCTACTGTTTTGCAGGGGGGTTACATAGGAGGAAAGATATGAGAAAGAGTGACAGGTTATAGGGTGTGTCAGAAAGTGGGTAAGAGAAGGATGAGAACACTGATGAGTTTTCCTTTCATAATCTTATCACCTCAAGCAAGGCATTTTACTGCTACTGTTTTGCAGGGCGTTACATAGGAGGAAAGTTATGAGAAAGAGTGATAGGTTATAGGGTGTGTCATGAAGTGGTAAGAGAAGGATGAGAACACTGGAGAGTTTTCCTTTCATAATCATATCACCTCAAGCAAGGCATTTTACTGCTACTGTTTTGCAGGGTTACATAGGAGGAAAGATATGAGAAAGAGACAGGTTATAGGGTGTGTCATGAAGTGGGTAAGAGAAGGATGAATATCAGATGAGTTTTCCTTTCATAATCATATCACTCTCACATGGCATTTTACTGCTACTGTTTTGCAGGGGGGTTACATAGTAGGAAAGATATGAGAAAGAGTGACAGGTTATAGGGGGTGTCATGAAGTGGGTAAGAGAAGGATGAGAATACTGATGAGTTTTCCTTTCATAATCATATCACCTCAAGGCATTTTACTGCTACTGTTTTGCAGGGGGTTACATAGGAGGAAATATGAGAAAGAGTGATAGGTTATAGGGTGTGTCATGAA
>JBBBDQ010008106.1:0-12600 GCA_037127315.1 Ascarosepion bandense
GCGCCCATTTTTATTTTATTTTGTTTCCTTTTATTTCACCATTTTCTACATTGTTCTTCTTTCCTCTTCGTCCCATAAAAGGATTACAATGTCCATTTCTGCATCATTCTCTACTCACTGCCATTTATATGCTGTTGGTTGGGAAAACACTCAGTAAATGAACGCTTCGATAGACATCTCTTTCTTTAGTAATGCCCGACTTTCGTCACATCTTCATACACCCATTTTCAGCCTTGACATCTGTCGCTCACAGCCTACATCTCTTAAATGCTTGATCATTGATTACGAATCTGTGACAATAAACGCTGGCAATCTCAATAATACACTGAAAATAACTTCACTTTCTTTGCAACAGTGGTTTATATCAGCAGATAATCACGAAATTGCGATTAATTTGGTTTATACAACAAAGCTAGCAAGAAATATCGCTAATATTTTCAACAGAAATGAACTTCTCAATCGAACTGCTGTTTTCACACGGAGAAGAAATGTCGAATTTATGAAAATAATACTACTAAAAGTCATTCTTTATTTTTGTCGAATCACACAGGATTTTTAGCAGTAGACTGAATGGAAAAAAAATCACAGATTGAAAAAGCACGCCAAACTTTAGATTAAAATGAGCGCCAGTACATGAAAATCGAACAGATTTAGGCAAAATGTCACGTGTTGCGTTCTCTTAATCATTTAACAAAATTTAGTAAACTCAATTTCAGTATAGCTGAAGAATGCCAAACACACATGCACACAACATACGGTGTTGTACACACTAACACTTGAGAAGAGTCAAAATACCGACAAAAAAGCCTTGCGATGTTCGACGTCTATCACTTTAAAAACTGTAACGGTAATTAATACAAGAGCACGACAAACCCTTCCAGGATTTGACTGTTTATCCATTACAAATGAGAAATATTGTCTTTTAAACAAGACAAAATCATTTAAATAGGATCGCGAAATTTATAATGCTGAAAATAAAAATTGTTTATTTATTGGATTTATTTATTTATTTATCTTGTCTCTCGTAATAGTAACTGGAAAAAAACGTTTCCACGCTGTGAAAATTATCGAAAGCATCTACAAATGAGAAAATGTTTACTTTATCTCCGTGTAGAAATGTTCGCTTTCATAGATATTATTTTCCGTTGTTTGTGATGAGAAATGAATATTCGATCCGAAATAAAAGTCGTGTGTTTGAGTGCTTGCTAAATAAAAGGCCGTTTACGTTTATCAGCAGTCGCTTACGGCCATATCACGTTAAATACACCGGTTCTCATCCGATCACCGAAGTTAAACAACATCGAGCCTGGTCAGTACTTAGATGGGTGACCGCTTGGGAATACAGGTGCTGTAAGCGCCCATTTTTTTTTTATTTTGTTTCATTTTATTTCACCATTTTCTACATTGTTCTCTTTCCTCTTCGTCCCATAAAAGGGATTGTACAATGTCCATTTCTGCATCATTCTCTACTCACTGCCATTTATATGCTGTTGGTTGGGAAAACACTCAGTAAATGAACGCTTCGATAGACATCTCTTTCTTTAGTAATGCCCGACTCTCGTCACATCTTCATACACCCATTTTCAGCGTGACATCTGTCGCTCACAGCCTACATCTTTTAAATGCTTGATCATTGATTACGAATCTAGACAATAAACGCTGGCAATCTCAATAATACAATTGAAAATAACTTCTCATTCCTTTGCAACAGTGGCTTGTATCAGCAGATAATAACGAAATTGCGATTAATTTATTTATACAACAAAGCTTAGCAAGAAATATCGCTAATATTTTCAACAGAAATGAACTTCTCAATCGAACTGCTGTTTTCACACGGAGAAGAAATGTCGAATTTATGAAAATAATACTACTAAAAGTCATTCTTTATTTTTGCCGAATCACACAGGATTTTTAGCAGTAGACTGAATGGAAAAAAAATCACAGATTGAAAAAGCACGCCAAACTTTAGATTAAAATGAGCGCCAGTACATGAAAATCGAACAGATTTTAGGCAAAATGTCACGTGTTGCGTTCTCTAATCATTAACAAAATTTAGTAAACTCAATTTCAGTATAGCTGAAGAATGCCAAACACACATGCACACAACATACACGGTGTTGTACACACTAACACTTGGAGAAGAGTCAAAATACCGACAAAAAAGCCTTGCGATGTTCGACGTCTATCACTTTAAAAAACTGTAACGGTAATTAATACAAGAGCACGACAAACCCTTCCGTGATCGGACTGTTTATCCATTACAAATGAGAAATATTGTCTTTTTAAACAAGACAAAAATCATTTAAATAGGATCGCGAAATTTATAATGCTGAAAATAAAAATTGTTTATTTATTTATTGATTTATTTATTTATTTATCTTGTCTCTCGTATTGTGTGAATTTGGAAAAAAAACATTTCGACGCTGTGAAAATTATCGAAAACATCTACAAATGAGAAAATGTTTACTTTATCTCCGTGTAGAAATGTTCGCTTTCATAGATATTATTTTCCGTTGTTTGTGATGAGAAATGAATATTCGATCCGAAATAAAAGTCGTGTGTTTGAGTGCTTGCTAAATAAAAGGCCGTTTACGTTTATCAGCAGTCGCTTACGGCCATATCACGTTGAATACACCGGTTCTCGTCCGATCACCGAAGTTAAGCAACATCGAGCCTGGTCAGTACTTAGATGGGTGAACGCTTGGGAATACCAGGTGCTGTAAGCGTCTATTTTTATTTTGTTTTCTTCTATTTCACCATTTTCTACATTGTTCTCTTTCCTCTTCGTCCCATAAAAGGGATTGTACAATGTCCATTTCTGCATCATTCTCTACTCACTGCCATTTATATGCTGTTGGTTGGGAAAACACTCAGTAAATGAACGCTTCGATAGACATCTCTTTCTTTAGTAATGCCCGACTCTCGTCACATCTTCATACACCCATTTTCAGCCTTGACATCTGTCGCTCACAGCCTACATCTCTTAAATGCTTGATCATTGATTACGAATCTAGACAATAAACGCTGGCAATCTCAATAATACAATTGAAAATAACTTCTCATTCCTTTGCAACAGTGGCTTGTATCAGCAGATAATAACGAAATTGCGATTAATTTATTTATACAACAAAGCTTAGCAAGAAATATCGCTAATATTTTCAACAGAAATGAACTTCTCAATCGAACTGCTGTTTTCACACGGAGAAGAAATGTCGAATTTATGAAAATAATACTACTAAAAGTCATTCTTTATTTTTGCCGAATCACACAGGATTTTTAGCAGTAGACTGAATGGAAAAAAAATCACAGATTGAAAAAGCACGCCAAACTTTAGATTAAAATGAGCGCCAGTACATGAAAATCGAACAGATTTTAGGCAAAATGTCACGTGTTGCGTTCTCTAATCATTAACAAAATTTAGTAAACTCAATTTCAGTATAGCTGAAGAATGCCAAACACACATGCACACAACATACACGGTGTTGTACACACTAACACTTGGAGAAGAGTCAAAATACCGACAAAAAAGCCTTGCGATGTTCGACGTCTATCACTTTAAAAAACTGTAACGGTAATTAATACAAGAGCACGACAAACCCTTCCGTGATCGGACTGTTTATCCATTACAAATGAGAAATATTGTCTTTTTAAACAAGACAAAAATCATTTAAATAGGATCGCGAAATTTATAATGCTGAAAATAAAAATTGTTTATTTATTTATTGATTTATTTATTTATTTATCTTGTCTCTCGTATTGTGTGAATTTGGAAAAAAAACATTTCGACGCTGTGAAAATTATCGAAAACATCTACAAATGAGAAAATGTTTACTTTATCTCCGTGTAGAAATGTTCGCTTTCATAGATATTATTTTCCGTTGTTTGTGATGAGAAATGAATATTCGATCCGAAATAAAAGTCGTGTGTTTGAGTGCTTGCTAAATAAAAGGCCGTTTACGTTTATCAGCAGTCGCTTACGGCCATATCACGTTGAATACACCGGTTCTCGTCCGATCACCGAAGTTAAGCAACATCGAGCCTGGTCAGTACTTAGATGGGTGAACGCTTGGGAATACCAGGTGCTGTAAGCGTCTATTTTTATTTTGTTTTCTTCTATTTCACCATTTTCTACATTGTTCTCTTTCCTCTTCGTCCCATAAAAGGGATTGTACAATGTCCATTTCTGCATCATTCTCTACTCACTGCCATTTATATGCTGTTGGTTGGGAAAACACTCAGTAAATGAACGCTTCGATAGACATCTCTTTCTTTAGTAATGCCCGACTCTCGTCACATCTTCATACACCCATTTTCAGCCTTGACATCTGTCGCTCACAGCCTACATCTCTTAAATGCTTGATCATTGATTACGAATCTAGACAATAAAGGCTGGCAATCTCAATAATACAATTGAAAATAACTTCTCATTCCTTTGCAACAGTGGCTTGTATCAGCAGATAATAACGAAATTGCGATTAATTTATTTATACAACAAAGCTTAGCAAGAAATATCGCTAATAATTTCAACAGAAATGAACTTCTCAATCGAACTGCTGTTTTCACACGGAGAAGAAATGTCGAATTTATGAAAATAATACTACTAAAAGTCATTCTTTATTTTTTGCCGAATCACACAGGATTTTTAGAAGTAGACTGAATGGAAAAAAATCACAGATTGAAAAAGCACGCCAAACTTTAGATTAAAATGAGCGCCAGTACATGAAAATCGAACAGTTTTTAGGCAAAATGTCACGTGTTGCGTTCTCTAATCATTAACAAAATTTAGTAAACTCAATTTCAGTATAGCTGAAGAATGCCAAACACACATGCACACAACATACACGGTGTTGTACACACTAACACTTGGAGAAGAGTCAAAATACCGACAAAAAAGCCTTGCGATGTTCGACGTCTATCACTTTAAAAAACTGTAACGGTAATTAATACAAGAGCACGACAAACCCTTCCGTGATCGGACTGTTTATCCATTACAAATGAGAAATATTGTCTTTTTAAACAAGACAAAAATCATTTAAATAGGATCGCGAAATTTATAATGCTGAAAATAAAAATTGTTTATTTATTTATTGATTTATTTATTTATTTATCTTGTCTCTCGTATTGTGTGAATTTGGAAAAAAAACATTTCGACGCTGTGAAAATTATCGAAAACATCTACAAATGAGAAAATGTTTACTTTATCTCCGTGTAGAAATGTTCGCTTTCATAGATATTATTTTCCGTTGTTTGTGATGAGAAATGAATATTCGATCCGAAATAAAAGTCGTGTGTTTGAGTGCTTGCTAAATAAAAGGCCGTTTACGTTTATCAGCAGTCGCTTACGGCCATATCACATTGAATACACCGGTTCTCGTCCGATCACCGAAGTTAAGCAACATCGAGCCTTGTCAGTACTTAGATGGGTGACCGCTTGGGAATACCAGGTGCTGTAAGCGTCTATTTTTATTTTGTTTTCTTTTATTTCACCATTTTCTACATTGTTCTCTTTCCTCTTCGTCCCATAAAAGGGATTGTACAATGTCCATTTCTGCATCATTCTCTACTCACTGCCATTTATATGCTGTTGGTTGGGAAAACACTCAGTAAATGAACGCTTCGATAGACATCTCTTTCTTTAGTAATGCCCGACTCTCGTCACATCTTCATACACCCATTTTCAGCCTTGACATCTGTCGCTCACAGCCTACATCTCTTAAATGCTTGATCATTGATTACGAATCTAGACAATAAACGCTGGCAATCTCAATAATACAATTGAAAATAACTTCTCATTCCTTTGCAACAGTGGCTTGTATCAGCAGATAATCACGAAATTGCGATTAATTTATTTATACAACAAAGCTTAGCAAGAAATATCGCTAATATTTTCAACAGAAATGAACTTCTCAATCGAACTGCTGTTTTCACACGGAGAAGAAATGTCGAATTTATGAAAATAATACTACTAAAAGTCATTCTTTATTTTTGCCGAATCACACAGGATTTTTAGCAGTAGACTGAATGGAAAAAAAATCACAGATTGAAAAAGCACGCCAAACTTTAGATTAAAATGAGCGCCAGTACATGAAAATCGAACAGATTTAGGCAAAATGTCACGTGTTGCGTTCTCTAATCATTAACAAAATTTAGTAAACTCAATTTCAGTATAGCTGAAGAATGCCAAACACACATGCACACAACATACACGGTGTTGTACACACTAACACTTGGAGAAGAGTCAAAATACCGACAAAAAAGCCTTGCGATGTTCGACGTCTATCACTTTAAAAAACTGTAACGGTAATTAATACAAGAGCACGACAAACCCTTCCGTGATCGGACTGATTATCCATTACAAATGAGAAATATTGTCTTTTTAAACAAGACAAAAATCATTTAAATAGGATCGCGAAATTTATAATGCTGAAAATAAAAATTGTTTATTTATTTATTGATTTATTTATTTATTTATCTTGTCTCTCGTATTGTGTGAATTTGGAAAAAAAACATTTCGACGCTGTGAAAATTATCGAAAACATCTACAAATGAGAAAATGTTTACTTTATCTCCGTGTAGAAATGTTCGCTTTCATAGATATTATTTTCCGTTGTTTGTGATGAGAAATGAATATTCGATCCGAAATAAAAGTCGTGTGTTTGAGTGCTTGCTAAATAAAAGGCCGCTTACGTTTATCAGCAGTCGCTTGCGGCCATATCACGTTGAATACACCGGTTCTCGTCCGATCACCGAAGTTAAGCAACATCGAGCCTGGTCAGTACTTAGATGGGTGACCGCTTGGGAATACCAGGTGCTGTAAGCGTCTATTTTTATTTTGTTTTCTTTTATTTCACCATTTTCTACATTGTTCTCTTTCCTCTTCGTCCCATAAAAGGGATTGTACAATGTCCATTTCTGCATCATTCTCTACTCACTGCCATTTATATGCTGTTGGTTGGGAAAACACTCAGTAAATGAACGCTTCGATAGACATCTCTTTCTTTAGTAATGCCCGACTCTCGTCACATCTTCATACACCCATTTTCAGCCTTGACATCTGTCGCTCACAGCCTACATCTCTTAAATGCTTGATCATTGATTACGAATCTAGACATTAAACGCTGGCAATCTCAATAATACAATTGAAAATAACTTCTCATTCCTTTGCAACAGTGGCTTGTATCAGCAGATAATAACGAAATTGCGATTAATTTATTTATACAACAAAGCTTAGCAAGAAATATCGCTAATATTTTCAACAGAAATGAACTTCTCAATCGAACTACTGTTTTCACACGGAGAAGAAATGTCGAATTTATGAAAATAATACTACTAAAAGTCATTTATAATTGAGTAATTGCCATTGAAAATGACAGCATTTATTTTTGCCGAATCACACAGAATTTTTAGCAGTAGACTGAATGGAAAAAAATCACAGATTGAAAAAGCAAGCCAAACTTTAGATTAAAATGAGCGCCAGTACATGAAAATCGAACAGTTTTTAGGCAAAATGTCACGTGTTGCGTTCTCTATTCATTAACAAAATTTAGTAAACTCAATTTCAGTATAGCTGAAGAATGCCAAACACACATGCACACAACATACACGGTGTTGTACACACTAACACTTGGAGAAGAGTCAAAATACCGACAAAAAAGCCTTGCGATGTTCGACGTCTATCACTTTAAAAAACTGTAACGGTAATTAATACAAGAGCACGACAAACCCTTCCGTGATCGGACTGTTTATCCATTACAAATGAGAAATATTGTCTTTTTAAACAAGACAAAAATCATTTAAATAGGATCGCGAAATTTATAATGCTGAAAATAAAAATTGTTTATTTATTTATTGATTTATTTATTTATTTATCTTGTCTCTCGTATTGTGTGAATTTGGAAAAAAAACATTTCGACGCTGTGAAAATTATCGAAAACATCTACAAATGAGAAAATGTTTACTTTATCTCCGTGTAGAAATGTTCGCTTTCATAGATATTATTTTCCGTTGTTTGTGATGAGAAATGAATATTCGATCCGAAATAAAAGTCGTGTGTTTGAGTGCTTGCTAAATAAAAGGCCGTTTACGTTTATCAGCAGTCGCTTACGGCCATATCACGTTGAATACACCGGTTCTCGTCCGATCACCGAAGTTAAGCAACATCGAGCCTGGTCAGTACTTAGATGGGTGGCCGCTTGGGAATACCAGGTGCTGTAAGCGTCTATTTTTATTTTGTTTTCTTTTATTTCACCATTTTCTACATTGTTCTCTTTCCTCTTCGTCCCATAAAAGGGATTGTACAATGTCCATTTCTGCATCATTCTCTACTCACTGCCATTTATATGCTGTTGGTTGGGAAAACACTCAGTAAATGAACGCTTCGATAGACATCTCTTTCTTTAGTAATGCCCGACTCTCGTCACATCTACATACACCCATTTTCAGCCTTGACATCTGTCGCTCACAGCCTACATCTCTTAAATGCTTGATCATTGATTACGAATCTAGACAATAAAGGCTGGCAATCTCAATAATACAATTGAAAATAACTTCTCATTCCTTTGCAACAGTGGCTTGTATCAGCAGATAATAACGAAATTGCGATTAATTTATTTATACAACAAAGCTTAGCAAGAAATATCGCTAATAATTTCAACAGAAATGAACTTCTCAATCGAACTGCTGTTTTCACACGGAGAAGAAATGTCGAATTTATGAAAATAATACTACTAAAAGTCATTCATAATTGAGTAATTGCCATTGAAAATGACAGCATTTATTTTTGCAGAATCACACAGGATTTTAGCAGTAGACTGAATGGAAAAAAATCACAGATTGAAAAAGCACGCCAAACTTAAGATTGAAATGAGCGCCAGTACATGAAAATCGAACAGATTTTAGGCAAAATGTCACGTGTTGCGTTCTCTAATCATTAACAAAATTTAGTAAACTCAATTTCAGTATAGCTGAAGAATGCCAAACACACATGCACACAACATACACGGTGTTGTACACACTAACACTTGGAGAAGAGTCAAAATACCGACAAAAAAGCCTTGCGATGTTCGACGTCTATCACTTTAAAAAACTGTAACGGTAATTAATACAAGAGCACGACAAACCCTTCCGTGATCGGACTGTTTATCCATTACAAATGAGAAAAATTGTCTTTTTAAACAAGACAAAAATCATTTAAATAGGATCGCGAAATTTATAATGCTGAAAATAAAAATTGTTTATTTATTTATTGATTTATTTATTTATCTTGTCTCTCGTATTGTGTGAATTTGGAAAAAAACATTTCGACGCTGTGAAAATTATCGAAAACATCTACAAATGAGAAAATGTTTACTTTATCTCCGTGTAGAAATATTCGCTTTCATAGATATTATTTTCCGTTGTTTGTGATGAGAAATGAATATTCGATCCGAAATAAAAGTCGTGTGTTTGAGTGCTTGCTAAATAAAAGGCCGTTTACGTTATTCAGCAGTCGCTTACGACCATATCACGTTGAATACACCGGTTCTCGTCCGATCACCGAAGTTAAGCAACATCGAGCCTGGTCAGTACTTAGATGGGTGACCGCTTGGGAATACCAGGTGCTGTAAGCGTCTATTTTTATTTTGTTTTCTTTTATTTCACCATTTTCTACATTGTTCTCTTTCCTCTTCGTCCCATAAAAGGGATTGTACAATGTCCATTTCTGCATCATTCTCTACTCACTGCCATTTATATGCTGTTGGTTGGGAAAACACTCAGTAAATGAACGCTTCGATAGACATCTCTTTCTTTAGAAATGCCCGACTCTCGTCACATCTTCATACACCCATTTTCAGCCTTGACATCTGTCGCTCACAGCCTACATCTCTTAAATGCTTGATCATTGATTACGAATCTAGACAATAAACGCTGGCAATCTCAATAATACAATTGAAAATAACTTCTCATTCCTTTGCAACAGTGGCTTGTATCAGCAGATAATAACGAAATTGCGATTAATTTATTTATACAACAAAGCTTAGCAAGAAATATCGCTAATATTTTCAACAGAAATGAACTTCTCAATCGAACTGCTGTTTTCACACGGAGAAGAAATGTCGAATTTATGAAAATAATACTACTAAAAGTCATTCATAATTGAGTAATTGCCATTGAAAATGAGAGCATTTATTTTTGCCGAATCACACAGGATTTTTAGCAGTAGACTGAATGGAAAAAAATCACAGATTGAAAAAGCACGCCAAACTTTAGATTAAAATGAGCGCCAGTACATGAAAATCGAACAGTTTTTAGGCAAAATGTCACTTGTTGCGTTCTCTAATCATTAACAAAATTTAGTAAACTCAATTTCAGTATAGATGAAGAATGCCAAACACACATGCACACAACATACACGGTGTTGTACACACTAACACTTGGAGAAGAGTCAAAATACCGACAAATATGCCTTGCGATGTTCGACGTCTATCACTTTAAAAAACTGTAACGGTAATTAATACAAGAGCACGACAAACCCTTCCGTGATCGGACTGTTTATCCATTACAAATGAGAAATATTGTCTTTTTAAACAAGACAAAAATCATTTAAATAGGATCGCGAAATTTATAATGCTGAAAATAAAAATTGTTTATTTATTTATTGATTTATTTATTTATTTATCTTGTCTCTCGTATTGTGTGAATTTGGAAAAAAAACATTTCGACGCTGTGAAAATTATCGAAAACATCTACAAATGAGAAAATGTTTACTTTATCTCCGTGTAGAAATGTTCGCTTTCATAGATATTATTTTCCGTTGTTTGTGATGAGAAATGAATATTCGATCCGAAATAAAAGTCGTGTGTTTGAGTGCTTGCTAAATAAAAGGCCGTTTACGTTTATCAGCAGTCGCTTACGGCCATATCACGTTGAATACACCGGTTCTCGTCCGATCACCGAAGTTAAGCAACATCGAGCCTGGTCAGTACTTAGATGGGTGACCGCTTGGGAATGCCAGGTGCTGTAAGCGTCTATTTTTATTTTGTTTTCTTTTATTTCACCATTTTCTACATTGTTCTCTTTCCTCTTCGTCCCATAAAAGGGATTGTACAATGTCCATTTCTGCATCATTCTCTACTCACTGCCATTTATATGCTGTTGGTTGGGAAAACACTCAGTAAATGAACGCTTCGATAGACATCTCTTTCTTTAGTAATGCCCGACTCTCGTCACATCTTCATACACCCATTTTCAGCCTTGACATCTGTCGCTCACAGCCTACATCTCTTAAATGCTTGATCATTGATTACGAATCTAGACAATAAACGCTGGCAATCTCAATAATACAATTGAAAATAACTTCTCATTCCTTTGCAACAGTGGCTTGTATCAGCAGATAATAACGAAATTGCGATTAATTTATTTATACAACAAAGCTTAGCAAGAAATATCGCTAATATTTTCAACAGAAATGAACTTCTCAATCGAACTGCTGTTTTTACACGTAGAAGAAATGTCGAATTTATGAAAATAATACTACTAAAAGTCATTCATAATTGAGTAATTGCCATTGAAAATGACAGCATTTATTTTTGCCGAATCACACAGGATTTTTAGCAGTAGACTGAATGGAAAAAAATCACAGATTGAAAAAGCACGCCAAACTTTAGATTAAAATGAGCGCCAGTACATGAAAATCGAACAGTTTTTAGGCAAAATGTCACTTGTTGCGTTCTCTAATCATTAACAAAATTAAGTAAACTCAATTTCAGTATAGATGAAGAATGCCAAACACACATGCACACAACATACACGGTGTTGTACACACTAACACTTGGAGAAGAGTCAAAATACCGACAAATATGCCTTGCGATGTTCGACGTCTATCACTTTAAAAAACTGTAACGGTAATTAATACAAGAGCACGACAAACCCTTCCGTGATCGGACTGTTTATCCATTACAAATGAAAGAAATATTGTCTTTTTAAACAAGACAAAAATCATTTAAATAGGATCGCGAAATTTATAATGCTGAAAATAAAAATTGTTTATTTATTTATTGATTTATTTATTTATTTATCTTGTCTCTCGTATTGTGTGAATTTGGAAAAAAAAACATTTCGACGCTGTGAAAATTATCGAAAACATCTACAAATGAGAAAATGTTTACTTTATCTCCGTGTAGAAATGTTCGCTTTCATAGATATTATTTTCCGTTGTTTGTGATGAGAAATGAATATTCGATCCGAAATAAAAGTCGTGTGTTTGAGTGCTTGCTAAATAAAAGGCCGTTTACGTTTATCAGGCAATCCACGCTTACGGCCATATCACGTTGAATACACCGGTTCTCGTCCGATCACCGAAGTTAAGCAACATCGAGCCTTGTCAGTACTTAGATGGGTGACCGCTTGGGAATACCAGGTGCTGTAAGCGTCTATTTTTATTTTGTTTTCTTTTATTTCACCATTTTCTACATTGTTCTCTTTCCTCTTCGTCCCATAAAAGGGATTGTACAATGTCCATTTCTGCATCATTCTCTACTCACTGCCATTTATATGCTGTTGGTTGGGAAAACACTCAGTAAATGAACGCTTCGATAGACATCTCTTTCTTTAGTAATGCCC
>JBBBDQ010008138.1:0-12349 GCA_037127315.1 Ascarosepion bandense
AACTTAGAGATTACATTGGGGAAAATGTCTCTTTGCATGGAATTAATAAGGAAGTGTTGTATCGCTTTCTAGCTGATTCATTATTATTCCTAACCCAAGTAACTTAGAGTTTACATGGGGAAAATGTCTCTTTGCATGGAATTAACAAGGAAGTGTTGTATCGTTTTCTGGTCTGATTCATTATTATGCCTAACTTAAAAGACTAACTTAGAGTTTACATTGGGGAAAATGTCTCTTTGCATGGAATTAATAAGGAAGTGTTGTATCGCTTTCTGGCCTGATTCATTATTATGCCTAACTTAAAGACTAACTTAGAGATTACATTGGGAAAATGTCTCTTTGCATGGAATTAATAAGGAAGTGTTGTATCGCTTTCTGGTCTGAGCATTATTATACCTAACCCAAAGACTAACTTAAAGTTTATATTGGGGGAAAATGTCTCTTTGCATGGAATTAATAAGGAAGTGTTGTATCGCTTTCTGGCCTGATTCATCATTATGCCTAACTTAAAAGACTAACTTAGAGTTTACATTGGGGAAAATGTCTCTTTGCATGGAATTAATAAGGAAGTGATGCTTGTCCTTTGTGGCCTGATTCATCGCTATGCCTAACCAAAGACTAACTTAGAGTTTACATTGGGGAAAATGTCTCTTTGCATGGAATTAATAAGGAAGTGTTGTATCGCTTTCTGGCCTGATTCATTATTATGCCTAACCAAAGACTAACTTAGAGTTTACATTGGGGAAAATGTCTCTTTGCATGGAATTAATAAGGAAGTGTTGCTGTCGCTTTCTGGCATGATTTATTATTATTCCTAACTTAAAAGACTAACTTGGAGTTTACATTGAAATGTCTCTTTGCATGTGTGGAATTAATAGGGAGAGGTGTTGTATCGCTTTCTGGCCTGATTCATTATTATTCCTAACTTAAAAGACCTTAGAGTTTACATTGGGGAAATGTCTCTTTGCATGGAATTAATAAGGAAGTGTTGTATCGCTTTCTGTGTGATTTATTAGTATTCCTAACTTAAAACTTTGGAGTTTACATTGGGGAAAATGTCTCTTTGCATGGAATTAATAAGGAAGTGTTGCTTATCGCTTTCTGGCCTGATTCATTATTATTCTAACCCAAGGGCTAACTTAGAGTTTACATTGGGGAAAATGTCTCTTTGCATGGAATTAATAAGAGTGTTGTATCGCTTTCTGGCCTGATTCATTATTATTACCTAACTTAAAAGACGAACTTAGAGTTTACATTGGGAAAATGTCTCTTTGCATGGAATTAATAAGGAAGTGTTGTATCGCTTTCTAGCCTGATTTATTATTATTCCTAACTTAAAAGACTAACCTAGAGTTTACATGGGGGAAAATGTCTCTTTGCATGGAATTAATAAGGAAGTGTTATGCTTATCCTTTCTGGCCTGATTTATTATTATTCCTAACTTAAAAGACTAACTTAGAGTTTACATTAGGGAAAATGTCTCTTTGCATGTGGAATTAATAAGAGTGTTGTATCGCATTCTGGCCTGATTTATTATTATGCCTAAGTTAAAGAAGACAACAGAGTTTACATTGGGGAAAATGTCTCTTTGCATGGAATTAATAAGGAAGTGTTATACAACTTTCTGGCCTGATACAGTATTGTACCTAACCAAAGACTAACTTAGAGTTTACATTAGGAAAATATTTTCTGCATACAAGATTAATAAAGTGTTGTATCGCTTTCTGGTCTGATTCATTATTATGCCTAACTTGCAAGACTAACTTAGAGTTTACATTGGGGAAAATGTCTCTTTGTATGTAATTAATAAGGAAGTGTTGTATCACTTTCTGAGTCTGAGGGTCATTATTATGCCTAACTTAAAAGACTAACTTGAAACATACATTGGGGAAAATGTCTCTTTGCATGGAATTAATAGTGTTGTATCGCTTTCTGGCCTGATTCATTATTATGCCTAACTTAAAAGACTAACTTAGAGTTTACGTTGAAATGTCTCTTTGCATGGAATTAATAAGGAAGTGTTGTATGCTTTGGTCTGAAGCATTATTATGCCTAACTTAAAAGACTAACTTAGAGTTTACATTGGGAAAATGTCTCTTTGCATGGAATTAATAAGGAAGTGTTGTATCGCTTTCTGTGGCCTGATTCATTATTCCTAACTTAAAAGACTAACAGGAGATTTACATTGGGGAAATTGTCTCTTTGCATGGAATTAACAAGGAAGTGTTGTATCGCGCTTTCTGGTCTGATTCAAGTATATACCTAACTTAAAGACTAACTTAGAGTTTACATTGGAAAATGTCTCTTTGCATGGAATTAATAAGGAAGTGTTGTATCGCTTTCTGGCCTGATTCATTATTATGCCTAACTTAAAAGACTAACTTAGAGATTTTGTTGGAAAATGTCTCTTTCCATGGAATTAATAGGAAGTATGGTATCGCTTTCTGGCCTGATTCATTATTATTCCTAACTTAAAAGACTATTGAAGTTTACATTGGGGAAAATGTCTCTTTGCATGGAATTAATAAGGAAGTGTTGTATCGCTTTCTGGTCTGATTCATTATTATGCCTAACTTAAAGACTAACTTAGAGTTTACATTGGGGAAAATGTCTCTTCATGGAATTAATAAGGAAGTGTTGTTTCGCTTTCTTGTCTGATTCATTATTATTCCTAACCAAAAGACTAACTTAGAGTTTACATTGGGGAAAATGTCTTTGTGGAATTAATAGTGTTGTATCGCTTTCTGGCCTGATGTATTATTATTCCTAACTTAAAAGACTAACTTAGAGTTTACATTGGGGAAAATGTCTCTTTGCATGGAATTAATAAGGAAGTGTTGTATCGCTTTCTGGCCTGATTTATTATTATTCCTAACTTAAAAGACTAACTTAGAGTTTACATTGGGGAAAATGTCTCTTTGCATGGAATTAATAGTGTTGTATCGCTTTCTGGCCTGATTTATTATTATTCTAACCAAAGACTAACTTAGAGTTTACATTGGGGAAAATGTCTCTTTGCATGGAATTAATAAGGAAGTGTTGTATTATCGCTTTCTGGCTGGTTATTATTAGCCCTAACTTAAAAGACTTAACTTAGAGTTTACATTGGGGAAAATGTCTCTTTGCATGGAATTAATAAGGAAGTGTTGTATCGCATTCTGGCTGATTTATTATTGTGCCTAAGTTAAAAGACTAATAGAGTTTACATTGGGAAAATGTCTCTTTGCATGGAATTAATAAGGAAGTGTTGTATCGCTTTCTGGCCTGATACATTATTATGCCTAACTTAAAAGACTAACTTAGAGTTTACATTAGGGAAAATGTCTCTTTGCATGGAATTAATAAGGAAGTGTTGTATCGCTTTCTGGTCTGATTCATTAATATGCCTAACTTACAAGACTAACTTAGAGTTTACATTGAGGAAAATGTCTCTTTGTATGTAATTAATAAGGAAGTGTTGTATCGCTTTCTGGTCTGATTCATTATTATGCCTAACTTAAAAGACTAACAGAGTATACATTGGGGAAAATGTCTCTTTGCATGGAATTAATAAGGAAGTGTTGTATCGCTTTCTGGCCTGATTCATTATTATGCCTAACTTAAAAGACTAACTTAGAGTTTACGTTGGGGAAAATGTCTCTTTGCATGGAATTAATAAGGAAGTGTTGTATCGCTTTTTCATTGAAACATTATTATGCCTAACTTAAAAGACTATTTCAAAAGAATTCACCCATTAGGAAAAGTATGCTGGATGTCTTGAGTGTTGCTCAACTTTCTGGCCTGATTCATTATTATTCCTAACCCGAAGACTAACTTAGAGTTTACATTGGGGAAATTGTCTCTTTGCATGGAATTAACAAGAGTGTTGTATCGCTTTCTGGTCTGATTCATTATTATGCCTAACTTAAAAGACTAACCCAGAGTTTACATTGGGGGAAAATGTCTCTTGGAATTAATAAGGGAAGTGTTGTATCGCTTTCTGGCTGATTCATTATTATGCCTAACTTAAAAGACTAACTTAGAGATTACATTGGGGAAAATGTCTCTTTCCATGGGATTAATAAGGAAGTATGGTATCGCTTTCTAGCCTGATTCATTATTATTCTAACTTAAAAGACTAACTTAGAGTTTACATTGGGGAAAATGTCTCTTTGCATGGAATTAATGAAGTGTTGCTTATCGCTTTCTGGTCTGATTCATTAATATGCCTAGCAAAAGACCTTAGAGTTTACATTGGGGAAAATGTCTCTTTGCATGGAATTAATAAGGAAGTGTTGTTTCGCTTTCTTGTCTGATTCATTATTATTCCTAACTTAAAAGACTAACTTAGAGTTTACATTGGGGAAAATGTCTCTTTGCATGGAATTAATAAGGAAGTGTTGTATCGCTTTCTGGCCTGATGTATTATTATTCCTAACTTAAAAGACTAACTTAGAGTTTACATTGGGGAAAATATCTCTTTGCACAAATTAATAAGGAAGTGTTGTATCGCTTTCTGGCCTGATTTATTATTGACCTAACTTAAAGACTAACTTAGGGGTTACATTGGGGAAAATGTCTCTTTGCATGGAATTAATAAGGAAGTGTTGTATCGCTTTCTGGCCTGATTTATTATTATTCCTAACTTAAAAGACTAACTTAGAGTTTGTTAGGGAAAATGTCTCTTTGCATGGAATTAATAAGGAAGTGTTGTATCGCTTTCTGGCCTGATTTACGTTATTATTCCTAACCCAAAGACTAACCAGAGATTCCATTGGGGAAAATGTCTCTTTGCATGGAATTAATAAGGAAGTGTTGTATCGCTTTCTTGTCTGATTCATTATTATGCCTAACTTAAAAGACTAACTTAGAGTTTACATTGGGGAAAATGTCTCTTTGCATGGAATTAATAAGGAAGTGTTGTATCGCTTTCTTGTCTGATTCATTATTATGCCTAACTTAAAAGACTAACTTTTAAGTTTACATTGGGGAAAATGTCTCTTTGCATGGAATTAATAAGGAAGTGTTGTATCGCTTTCTGGCCTGATTTATTATTATTCCTAACTTAAAAGACTAACTTAGAGTTTACATTGAGGAAAATGTCTCTTTGCATGGAGTAATAAGAAGTGTTGTATCGCTTTCTGGCCTGATTTATTATTCCTAACTGAATAACTTAGAGTTTACATTGGGGAAAATGTCTCTTTGCATGGAATTAATAAGGAAGTGTTGTATCACTTTCTGGCCACAGTTTCATCATTATGCCTAACTTAAAAGACTAACTTAGAGTTTACATTGGAAAATGTCTCTTTGCATGGAATTAATAAGGAAGTGTTTTGTGTCGCTTTCTGGCCTGATTCATCATTATTCCTAACTTAAAAGACTAACTTGGAGTTTACATTGGGAAAATGTCTCTACTTTGCATGGAATTAATAAGGAAGTGTTGTATAACTTTCTGGCCTGATTCATTATTATTCCTAACTTAAAAAGACTAACTTAGAGTTTACATTGGGAAAATGTCTCTTTGCATGGAATTAATAAGGAAGTGTTGTATCGCTTTCTGGCCTGATTCATTATTGTGCCTAACTTAAAAGACTAACTTAGAGTTTACATTGGGGAAAATGTCTCTTTGCATGGAATTAATAAGGAAGTGTTGTATCGCTTTTATTTCTGATTTATTATTATTCCTAACTTAAAGACTAACCTAGAGTTTACATGGGGGAAAATGTCTCTTTGCATGGAATTAATAAGGAAGTGTTATATCCTTTCTGTCCTGATTTATTATTATTCCTAACTTAAAGACTAACTTAGAGTTTACATTGGGGAAAATGTCTTTGCATGGATGTGGAAGTGTTGTATCGCATTCTGGCCTGATTCATTATTATGCCTAGGATTAAAAGACTAACTTAGAGTTTACATTGGAAAATGTCTCTTTGCATGGAATTAATAAGGAAGTGTTGTATCGCTTTCTAGCTGATTCATTATTATGCCTAACTTAAAAGACTAACTTAGAGTTTACATTAGGGAAAATGTCTCTTTGCATGGAATTAATAAGGAAGTGTTGTATCGCTTTCTGGCCTGATTTATTATTATTCCTAACTTAAAAGACTAACTTAGTATTTACACTGGGGAAAATGTCTCTTTGTGGAATTAATAAGGAAGTGTTGTGTCGCTTTCTACCAGCCTGATTTATTATTATTCCTAACTTGAAAGACTAACTTAGAGTTTACATTGGGGGAAAATGTCATGGAATTAATAAGGAAGTGTTACTGTCCTTTTCTGGCCTGATTTATTATTATTCCTAACCCAAAGACTAACTTAGAGTTTACATTGGGGAAAATGTCTCTTTGCATGGAATTAATAAGGAAGTGTTGTATCGCTTTCTGGCCTGATTTTATTATTATTCCTAACTTAAAAGACTAACTTAAGAGTTTCCATTGGGGGAAAATGTCTCTTTGCATGGAATTAATAAGGAAGTGTTGTATCGCTTTCTTGTCTGATTCATTATTATGCCTAACTTAAAAATTAACTTAGAGTTTACATTGGGGAAAATGTCTCTTTGCATGGAATTAATAAGGAAGTGTTGTATCGCTTTCTTGTCTGATTCATTATTGTACTAACTTAAAAGACTAACTTAGAGTTTACATTGGGGAAAATGTCTCTTTGCATGGAATTAATAAGGAAGTGTTGTATGTTTTCTGGCCTGATTTATTATTATTCCTAACTTAAAAAAAGGCCTAACTTAGAGTTTACATTGGGGAAAATGTCTCTTTGCATGGAATTAATAAGGAAGTGTTGTATCGCTTTCTGGTCTGATTCATTATTATGCCTAACTTAAAAGACTAACTTAGAGTTTACATTGGGGAAAATGTCTCTGCATGGAATTAATAAGGAAGTGTTGTTTCGCTTTCTTCACTAGTTCATTTATTATTCTTAAAAGACTAACTTAGAGTTTACATTGGGGAAAATGTCTCTTTGCATGGAGCTAATAAGGAAGTGTTGTATCGCTTTCTGGCCTGATGTATTATTATTCCTAACTTAAAAGACTAACTTAGGATTTACATTGGGGAAAATATCTCTTTGCATGGAATTAATAAGGAAGTGTTGTATCGTTTTCTGGCCTGATTTATTATTGTCATTCTTAACTTAAAAGACTAACTTAGAGTTTATTGTGGTGCTGTCTCTTGCATGGAATTAATAAGGAAGTGGTTACTGCTTTCAGTCTGATTTATTATTATTCCTAACTTAAACAGACACCAGAGTTTAATATTGGGAAAATGTCTTTTTGCATGGAATTAATAAGGAAGTGTTGTATCGTTTTCTGGCCTGATTTATTATTGGCTCCACCCTGAAAAGACTAACTTAGAGATTCCATTGGGGAAAATGTTCCTTTGCATGGAATTAATACAGAAATGTTACTGCTTTTCTTGTCTGATTCACACAGTTTAATTTGGGTGTGACTAACTTAGAGTTTACATTGGGGAAAATGTCTCTTTGCAAAGAATTAACAGGAAGTGTTGTATCGCTTTGTCTGATTCATTATTATGCCTAACTTAAAAGACTAACTTAGAGTTTACATTGGGGAAAATGTCTTCTTTGCATGGAATTAATAAGGAAGTGTTGTATCGCTTTCTGGTCTGATTTATTATTATTCCCAACTTAAAAGACTAACTTAGAGTTTACATTGGGGAAAATGCCCTTTGCATGAAATGAATAGTTAAAAAAGTGGTATCGTTTCTGGCCTGATTTATTATTCCTAACTTAAAGACTAACTTAGAGTTTACATTGGGAAAATGTCTCTTTGCATGGAATTAATAAGGAAGTGTTGTATCACTTTCTGGCCTGATTCCATCATTATGCCTAACTTAAAAGACTAACTTAGAGTTTACATTAGGGAAAATGTCTCTTTGCATGGAATTAATAAGGAAGTGCTGTGTCGTTTTCTGGCCTGATCCATCATTATTCTAACTTTAAAAGATCAACTGGTGCCTATATCAGAAAACGTTCTTCTGCATGGAATTGGACATGCATGTTGCAATGCTTTCAGTCTGATTCATTATTATTCCTAACTTAAAAGACCAACTCAGAGTTTACATTGTAAAAACAATGTCTTTCGGGAAAGTGAAAACTGACAGGTAGCGTTGCACGCCTGGGCCTGATTCATTAACAGTTCAGAACCTGAAACACTGACCGAGAGTCACATTTGGGGAAAACTGTTCCTTTGCATGGAATTAATAAGCAAGTGTTGTATCGTTTCATTTATTTATTATTATTCCTGAACCGAAACATTCTAACCAGAGCGATAATGGGGAAAATGTCCTCAAAAGAACAATGAAGAAGTGTTTGGGGACGTTTCTGTCCTGATTTATTATTGTTTCCACCGAAACATTTGAACTTGAGTTTACATTGTGCAAAAACGTCTGCATGGAAACTGTCAGCGGTTGTGACCATTCCTGCCTGATTCATTTGCTATGCCCAAGTTAAAACATCTAATCCCAGAGCCAGTATTGCAGAATATTTCTTGGGTAATGAATTTAATTAAGAAATGTTGCATTTCGTTTCATTCTTGACTGTTTACGCCGAACTTAAAGATCAACTTAGAAAGCCTATATTAGGAAAATGTCTTTTGTGCTTTGTAATTGACCATGTTGGTCGTTTTCATTCTGATTTATTTAATATCTCCTTAACCTAAATATCAACTGGTATTAACCAAGAAAACAGCCTTCTTTTCATGAATTCATCAATAAAGGAATGCCATCAAAGTTTCAATGATTATTATTATTCAACTTTAAAAAGATCAACTGAAATGACATTGTGAAAAATGTCTGCACGGAATTAATATGAAGTAATAAATGCTTTTCATTCTGATTTTATTATTGCCCCAACTGAAAAGACTAATCTGAGTTCGTTACTGGGGAAAAACAGTCTTTTTACAAAGGAATTAATAAGGAACAAGCGATCGTTCTTTGCCTGATTTATTACTATTCCTGTCCTAAAAGACCTTAACTTAGAGCTTCCGTCAGAAAATGTCCTCACGAATCATCAAGAAGTGTTGTATTTGTGTTTTCTTGTCTGATTCATTAGCGCTTAACTTAAAAACAGGACTGAATTTAGAGTTTGGGGAAAATGTCTTGTAATGAATTAATAAGGAAGTGTTGTATCGTTTTGTCTGATTCATTATTATGCCTAACTTAAAGACTAACTTAGAGTTTACATTGGGGAAAATGTCTCTTTGCATGGAATTAACAAGGAAGTGTTGTATCGTTTCTGGCCTGATTTATTATTATTCCCAACTTAAAAGACTAACTTAGAGGTTGGCATTGGGAAAAATGTCTCTTTGCATGAAATTAATAAGTGGAAGTGTTGCACGTTTTCTGGCCTGATTTATTATTCTAACTTAAAAGACTAACTTAGAGTTTACATTGGGGAAAATGTCTCTTTGCATGGAATTAATAAGGAAGTGTTGCATCACCTTTCTGGCCTGATTCATCATTATGCCTAACTTAAAAGACTAACTTAGAGTTTACATTGGGGAAAATGTTCTTTGCATGGAATTAATAAGGAAGTGTTGTGTCGTTTCAAGGCCTGATTCATCATTATTCCTAACTTAAAAGACTAACTTGGAGTTTACATTGGGGAAAATGTCTCTTTGCATGGAATTAATAAGGAAGTGTTGTATCGCTTTCTGGCCTGATTCATTATTATTCCTAACTTAAAAGACTAACTTAGAGTTTACATTGGGGAAAATGTCTCTTTGCATGGAATTAATAAGGAAGTGTTGTATCGCTTTCTGGCCTGATTCATTATTGTGCCTAACTTAAAAGACTAACTTAGAGTTTACATTGGGGAAAATGTCTCTTTGCATGGAATTAATAAGGAAGTGTTGTATCGCTTTCTGGCCTGATTTATTATTATTCCTAACTTAAAAGACTAACCTAGAGTTTACATGGGGGAAAATGTCTCTTTGCATGGAATTAATAAGGAAGTGTTGTATCGCTTTCTGGCCTGATTTATTATTATTCCTAACTTAAAAGACTAACTTAGAGTTTACATTGGGGAAAATGTCTTTTGCATGGAATTAATAAGGAAGTGTTGTATCGCATTCTGGCCTGATTCATTATTATGCCTAAGTTAAAAGACTAACTTAGAGTTTACATTGGGGAAAATGTCTCTTTGCATGGAATTAATAAGGAAGTGTTGTATCGCTTTCTGGCCTGATTCATTATTATGCCTAACTTAAAAGACTAACTTAGAGTTTACATTAGGGAAAATGTCTCTTTGCATGGAATTAATAAGGAAGTGTTGTATCGCTTTCTGGCCTGATTTATTATTATTCCTAACTTAAAAGACTAACTTAGTATTTACACTGGGGAAAATGTCTCTTTGCATGGAATTAATAAGGAAGTGTTGTATCGCTTTCTGGCCTGATTTATTATTATGCCTAAGTTAAAAGACTAACTTGGAGATTACATTGTGGAAAATGTCTTTGCATGAATTAATAAGAAGTGTTACTGCTTTTGGCCTGATTCATTATTATGCCTAACTTAAAGACTAACTAGAGTTTACATTGGGGAAAATGTCTCTTTGCATGGAATTAATAAGGAAGTGTTGTGTCAAGCTTTCTGCCTGATTCATCATTATGCCTAACTTAAAAGACTAACTTAGAGTTTACATTGGGAAAATGTTCTCTTGCATGGAATTAATAAGGAAGTGTTGTATCAGCTTCTGGCCTGATTCATTATTATGCCTAACTTAAAAGATCTCTAATCAGAGTTTACATTGGGAAAATGTCTCTTTGCATGGAATTAATAAGAAGTGTTGTATCGCTTTCTGGCATGATTTATTATTCAATCTAAGACTAACTTGGAGTTTACATTAAAATGTCTTTGTATGAATTGACAGAAGGTTGGGATTGCTTTCTTGGCCTGATTCATTATTATTCCAACTTAAAGACTAACTGAGAGTTTACATTGGGGAAAATGTTCCTTGCATGGAATTAATAAGGAAGTGTTGTATCGCTTTCTGGCATGATTTATTATTATTCCTAACTTAAAAGACTAACTTGGAGTTTACATTGGGGAAAATGTCTTCTTGCATGGAATTAATAAGACACAGACGTTTGCCTGATTCATTATTATTCCTAACTTAAAAGACTGTTAACTGAGCTATATTGTAAAATGTCTCTTTGCATGGAATTATTGCTAAGTGTTAATGCTTTCTGGCCTGATTCATTATTGTGCCAACTTAAAGACCATCTCAGAGTTTACATTGGGGAAAATGTCTCTTTGCATGGAATTAATAAGGAAGTGTTGTATCGCTTTCTGGCCTGATTTATTATTATTCCTAACTTAAAAAGACTAACCTAGAGTTTACATGGGGGAAAATGTCTTTGCATGGAATTAATAAGGAAGTGCTGTATCGTTTTCAAGAATATTTCATTATTATTCCTAACTTAAAAGACTAATTTAGAGTTTACATTGGGGAAAATGTCTCTTTGTATGGAATTAATAAAGAAGTGTTGTATCGTATTCTTGTATCGATTTGATATTACGCCCGTTGTTATCATCCAGAGCTATATTGTGGTGCTGTTCTTTAAAGAAATTACACAGCACATCGCTTGGCCTGATTCATTATTATGCCTAACTTAAAAGACTAACTTAGAGTTTACATTAGGGAAAATGTCTCTTTGCATGGAATTAATACAGTGTTTGGGATGCTTTTCATTCGATTTTATTATTATGCCTAACTTAAAAGACTAACTTAGAGCTTACATTGTGGTGCTGTCTTTGTACTTTAATAAGGAAGTGTTGCACGTTTTCTATTCGATTCAGCGTTATTATGTCGAATTTAAAAAGACTAACTTAGAGTTTACATTGGGGAAAATGTCTCTTTGCATGGAATTAATAAGGAAGTGTTGTATCGCTTTCTGGCCTCATTCATTATTATGCCTAACTTAAAAGACTAACTTAGAGTTTACGTTGGGGAAAATGTCTCTTCGCATGGAATTAATAAGGAAGTGTTGTATCGCTTTCTGGTCTGAAGCATTATTATGCCTAACTTAAAAGACTAACTTAGAGTTTACATTGAGGAAAATGTCTCTTTGCATGGAATTAATAAGGAAGTGTTGTATCGCTTTCTGGCCTGATTCATTATTATTCCTAACTTAAAAGACTAACTTAGAGTTTACATTGGGGAAAATGTCTCTTTGCATGGAATTAACAAGGAAGTGTTGTATCGCTTTCTGGTCTGATTCATTATTATGCCTAACTTAAAAGACTAACTTAGAGTTTACATTGGGGAAAATGTCTCTTTGCATGGAATTAATAAGGAAGTGTTGTATCGCTTTCTGGCCTGATTCATTATTATGCCTAAC
>JBBBDQ010008149.1:0-45139 GCA_037127315.1 Ascarosepion bandense
CCCCCTACAACTCAAATTCCTTGACACAAAAAATCTTTTTACTCGAAATATTAACTTGTAATATATTGGTTAATTCTTCAACAAATTCTGTGAAAAAATAAATATACAGAGATACATATGTAATCAGTTCCCCTCAACTGCGACGTAACCACTGCAAGGTGAATGACAACAAAAGCGGAAAATATTACGAGTCAGTGCATCCGTGATTAATCTCAACAACCGTTCACGCTATTTTTGTAAATTACTTCAAGAATATTTGCAGAGGATATTTTGATATATTAATACCAATTAGATGATATTTTTAACTAAAATTATATTGACTAATCACAAATGAAAAAGCTTACTACAAATCAGCGACACCAAATATTTAAATATTTTCTTAATTCAATAAACAGCGTAAATATTTTTTCAAAATTTGTAAAGTTAAAACTGGGTAGTTAAAAATTATATTACAAAAATGCGCTCATGTTATATTTCAACTATTTTCCAGATATACCCATAGAATTTAAATAAATTTACCACCTTGTCAACACCATAGTAAGCCCTACCTCTGTATTTAAAAATGCATTATTTTAAACTGAAAGTAATTTGTATTTGTTTTCAAATCGAATTAATTAAACTTTAAATCAGCCAATATTCGCCAAATATTTCAGAAAGGAACATTTTATTTTTGAAAGATGTTTTGGCAAGAATTACTATCTTGATAGAAAACTAAAATGGCTCTAAAATCAGTGATTATTAGCGATTTAATGAATTCTTTTAACAAAATAGTTTATATTGCTCATTGGAAATGCTAATTATTTTAAAATTTAAACAAAAAATCGCTTAAGATGTTAATTTGGCAAATTTCCTTATTAAATTTTGGGTATTGTGAATTTATGGCGATACCGACTTCTGAGGGGAGAAGAAGAAAAATGATTGGCTTCATATTTATGAAGTGCTGATTAACTAAATTATGAAAAACTTACGACGAGAAATACACATAAATATGAATTTTGTTGTGAATCCCAAGTAAAATTCTTGTTGGCCTTCTACGTTGGTGTTTGAATAAAGTAATATCTAGGCGAAGATCGATAAAAATAACTCAGTTGTTGCATCCGTAGGGGAAAGGAATTGTGCAGTTTGACAACGATGAGTATCCACGTTAAAAAAAGAGAAAAAGTATTGTCAGTGGTCTGGGAACTAAAGCATGCGACCTAATTGCACAGGTTTGTCTAATAGCATTTAAAATAACAGCTAAAATTACGTCTTGCCCCGAAAATGGAATGGCGGGTTGATGATATGGCAGGGGTAAAAAAAAAAAAATAGCACAGTATGAATAAAAAAAACTCCATACTTAATAAAAACGAAATTTTTCCATTGAAATGTTTCTGTTATTATCAAGGAGAAAGATCAAATTATTTTATAATTATTTAAAATATTTCTTAATCTCTTCTAACCCATTAGAAATTTTGTTAAAAATCTGGTTTTGATTTGAATTAGCTGGTAACCAAATTGTTAGTTTTACAATGGAAAAGGTAACATTACATAACTGTTTTTTGATAAAAGATCAATTTCGCAGCTGATTTAAAAAATGACCTTCTTGATATCATCTGTTTTCCCCTCAATATCTATTTTATTCATGATATCATAATCAATCTGATAATAGTATTTGATAAGATAAAATTGGCTGCTGATTTCAAAGATGGCCTTTCTGATGTCATCAATTCCCAATGCATCATCTATTGCCTCCTGTCTTAAATATAAATCACGATCGATTTGATAAGGTCAAATTGGCAACTAATTTTAAGAATGACCTTCTTGATATCAACAGATCTCAGCTCAGTGTCTATTTACTCCTGTGTTAATAGTCAATCTGATTTGATAAGGTGAGATTAGCAGCTGATTTGAAAAATGACATTCTTCATATAATCAGTTCACATCTCATCATCTATTTACTACTGTCTAAATGATAATGTGATTGATTGATGAAGTCAAATGAACAAATGACTTAAAAAATGACCTTGATGTTATCAGTTCTCAACTTGCTATCTATTTACTCCTGTCTTAACAGTAAATCTGATTGATGACATCAAATTGAGTATTTATCTAATTTCTTTCTTAATAGTAAATGTAATTGTTTTGCTAAGTTCAATTTGGTAGCTGATTTCTAAAATGACTATATTGATGTCATCAATGCTCAACTCATATCAATTTACACCTGAATTTATAGTAAATCTGATCAATCTGGTACATAATTGTCAGTTGATTTAAAAAATGATTTCCTTGATATCCTCAGTTCTTGAAATTGGTATCTATTTATTCATGTCCTAATTGGTAAGTTCAAATTAACAGCTGGGATATAAAATGACCTTCTTGATATGATAAATTTGCAACTCTCTATGTATTTACTCCACTGTATTTGTAAAACTGATCAATTCTCAACTTGCTGTCTCTTTACTCCTGTCGTAATCAATAAATCAGTCGATATAATGAGTTTAAATTGGTAGTGAATTTTCCAAAAAATGAGCTAGATATATCATCAATTCTCGACTCGGTATTTATTTTACTCCATACTTAACAGTTAATCTGATCAATTAAATAAGATCAAATTGGCAGCTGAATTTAAAAATGAACTTTCTGATATCATCAATACTCAACACAGTTCCTATTTACTCCTGTCTTAATAGTAAGCTGATCGATCTGATAAGGTCAAATTTGCAGTTGATTTTTTTAAAAAATGACCTTTTTGATATCATCAGTTCTGAAGAAAGTATCACTGTTTACTTCCTGTTTTAAGAGTAAATCTGATTGATTTGATAGAGATCAAATGGAAGCTGTTTTAAAAAATGACCTACATGATAGCATCAATTCTTAACTCAGTATTTATTTGCTCCTATCTTAATAATTAATTTGATAGATTTGACAAAGTCAAACTGAAAAGCAGATTTCAAAACAACTTCATTTATTTGTCTGTTTGTGTGAGTGGGTGTTTTTATTGTCTATATGTATGCGTGTTTCTGTGTGTTTTTCGGTGTGTGTGTTAGTTGGATTGTGTTCTGTGAGTGTGTGTCTCTATGTCTGTTTGCGTGTGTGGGTGTTTTTTATTTCTTTTTGTATGAATTGGATTTGCTTTTTTGAGATTGGTGTGCGTGTATATTTTTTCTGGCTTGTCTGTCTATGTTATATGTATGCGTGTTTCTGTATGTTTTTTCAGTGTGTGTTTTTTTATGTTGTTTTGGTGAGCGAAGGTTTGCATTTTTTTATGAATCTTTCTTCCTGCATGAGTAAATCTCGCAATTAGTATTTTGATAAATTGGTTGGACGAAAAAAATGCCGTCACTGCATTCATGTCTAAGACGTGCCCCGAATCATGGCAGCTTCCCGTATGTGGATGGGGGTCGCAGGTTCGAATCCTGTCGAATGACACACATTTTCGTAAAAAAAAGTTTATCGTAAATAATCAAGCCAGTACATATCACAATATAATACTGTTTAATTAAAAACAGAATATCAACTTAAATACGATATCGATATCAAATAATGTTCAAACAAATCATTTCATATATATTTTTAATGAGTTCATTAGTTTCATTTTATAAACATAATTAAATATTTTTTGTAAACTAGTTTATAACAATAAATTAAATATATGAATTTTATTTTAGGATATAAATAAAAAAAAAATCATATCAGACCTGAGAGATTTATAGATATCGTGTAAAAAAAAAAAAAAAAAAAAAAAATGAAAAAAGATAGGATAATAAACGTAGATTAAAAACGAAAAGTTCAAGAATAAGAAATATTTTAATTGCCTTCTATCAAATTCAATCTATTAAAAAATAAAATTTGGCGGTAACGAGTATTTATTTTTTAAATGTTTATCAACATATTTTGCAAACTGTCGTCATTTAAGTTTCTTACAAAATATCATTTTTTTGTTTCACTAATGAAGTTGTTAAGATATTTTAATTTTACTTCAGGTTGAGAAAATGGCAGGATTATTATTTTTTGTTAAAATGACATGAAATGCTTTTTTTACATCTGGCCTTGTGTCAGGAAAACTAAGGAGTTTAATTTCTAAGAGACGATGTTGAAATTACTGCGAACGGAAATTCCAAACAGTTTCCTATTGCCTAGTATGGATGTCAAAAAGGATACAGTTACTTTTCTAATGTCCATGTCAACATTTTTTTTTTTAACCATTGTAGTAAAGTTTGGCGCAAACTTTGCTAGGGTCATGCTACAATGGAAACACTGGTTCATCATTAGTACTGTACTGGTTAAAAAAAAAAAAAGAAAAAGAAATCGGTGAATATGTGCATTGACCTTTGTGATGCTCATAGGCATCCATAGATCGAAAGTAACTGTCTCGTAAAACTATTTGAAATTTCGTCTTAAATGGCATTTTTATTCGGCTATTTAAAAGTTATCCACAAATTTCGATGCAGAGTTGAAAGAAAATATTTTTTAAATAACTGAGGAATTATAGGTCTAAATGAAGTTTATTTGAATGAAAGACCAAATTAAAATTCAAAGAAAATATTTCACAAGGAACAATTAAGTGGGGGGCGGAGGAAACGAAAATTTAGGCGATTTTTAGGGTTTCAATTTAACATTTTACAGCATCAGCATATTGTATTTATTTCTAATTAAAAAGAAAAAAAAACAAATCAAAAACCTGACCTAGAAATTGGTTGGCAAATGAGATTTGTTGAAATGTGCTTCGTTTGTACAACTTTTTCTAGGAACAGGGGCAACAAACGTTTTGACATTTTCACAAAAAAAAAAAAAAAAAAAAAAAAAATTTCTATGATTTTCACTAAATTAATGAGAAATTATGAATTAAGACATTCTCATTGTGATTTGTTAATTAATCTTCGATTTTCCGGAAATGTGCTAAGTAGACGTTCCGTTGCACGTCATTGTTTCGAGCTGGTCTCGAACGCATTTCAAACAAATTATTTCCAACCAACTTCGAAAGGAGTAAATAAAAACGTTTTTACTTCATTAATTGGAAAATGTAACCTTTTTTCATTTATTCAAACTATTTTCTTCAGTAGATACCCTGTTATTAAACCATTAAAAGATATTTCTTGAAAGGGGTGGTTACCTCATTCTGTCATGGTTTTATTAGGTCATTATTTTTATTTCCTGGATAGGAAATAAAAATCCCGATTTTCCAAATATGAAGAAAAACAACCTTTAAATTAAAAGTGATGAAAGCGTGTCTTATGTCTTAAGAAAATGCAATGTTAAAAAAAAAAAATAAAATAAAATTTTACTATTTAACCCTTAGATGCATAGTACATGGAAGGTTCTCAGTATTCGTGGAGGGGTCGAAAACCCACCCCAATATGCAATAAATGTGGTCGAAAAGGTTAGAAATTTTCCTCACAATTTCAACGTCTCTTTGGCAATGAAGAAGAGTCAATGAAATTGAAATAAAAAGTTAGATTTATTTTGCATTCACCTGTGAAAATCTATTAAATTTGACACAAATAACAGAAGATAAAATTCAAATACAACAAAACGAGATTTATATTTAAAATAATTTTTTTATTAACACCTGCTTCTAGGGTAGGAGAAAGATTGTATAGACAAATAGAAAAATAGAATTAAAAAAAATGTCATGTGATTCCGGTGAAAGACAATATTTCAGCGGTGTCCGTAACATCCCCGTATTCACGATAGGGAACTTTCAAATTTCCAAACGAATAGTTGGAAAAAAAATCGATCTCCTTGTTTCAATAGGAGATTTCCTGATACTCGCGGCAACTTCCATGAAGTTCCAGAAGGGATATTCTTTCAGACATTTCTGAAGAAAAAACACCGGAAAAGCAACAGAATTGCTACTGAGACGATCTTGCAAAAAAAAAAAAAAAAAAAAAAACATATTCCTTTTGGTCGTGTGTTTTCAGATAAATGAACTTCTTTACACTTCGACATTGATTTCTTCTTCTTCAGAATCATCAGAAGACTGGCCAGGACTTCTGGGTGATCTGGGGGCAGAAACGATTCTAGCTGTTCAATAGCTATCTCAACATTCTCATCACGGAGGTGTACTCGAGATGGTCTCTTCACTAATTTGTGAAGGTCCTTAGGCGACATCCCACGCCTCTCTTCCCATATAACAAGGACACCTAAAAATAAAAAGAAAAAAAATTAAGTCAGACAGCAACAGTTAAAAATAGTTAAATAAAAACAGATTAGCACAAAGAATTCTTAAATAAAATAAATTAAATTAAATGGCTGGTGTGTGAAAAAGAAACCGTTGCAGTTTTCTGATTGGCGAAGGTTTCGCACAAAATGACGTCATGACATCGCCATACATGACAGATGATTTGCTCCTACGCTAAAACATGTCTACGGCCCCAAGTGTGTGCGTGTGTAAGAAATATTTCAGGAACACCGGTCGAAAATTTAGTTGTAGTAAACGAATTACGATACCTCCATGTTAACGAATGAGATAAACGGCAAACCTTCAGAAACGAAATATAACAAAAAGCTAGCTAGGACATTTTCATTTTAGATATCCAGGGTGTGGACTGTGTAGCTAAAAAAAAAAAAATTAGGAAAAGAAAAAATGATAGAATTTGAAAATATTTCTTTACCATTTGGTCCTGAAGCTAGTTCGG
The DNA here is from genome assembly GCA_037127315.1 of Ascarosepion bandense. NCBI lineage: Eukaryota > Metazoa > Mollusca > Cephalopoda > Sepiida > Sepiidae > Ascarosepion > Ascarosepion bandense. Next base: position 6,618 of record JBBBDQ010008149.1, read on the forward strand.
CTTCTAATTTTTTCTTCTTTTGCTTCTAAAGTTACATGCCTTTGTTTTCTTTCAAATACGAAAGAAAAACAGGCTTTCCTTCTTGAAAGTTATTTATTTTGCCTCGTCAACGATTTTCTTCTGGGAGGCCTTTTTATCGTCCCTTACAGCAGGGACCAATTCTCCTTCCAAAAGCATTGTCATCCCTTTCCTTCGTTCTCTTTCTTGGTGGTTGTGTTGTGCCTTCGACCTGGCTCGCATTTTACGTTTTTTTCTTCTTTCGTTCGAATGTCTTCTCGACTGGAAAGGCACTATAAATGGATAAATAAATAAAAAATTCTAAAATTAAAAATATAGAGGCGGTTATCATATCTATGATGATATAACCCCTGAAAAAAAACGGAACCTTAATATCCCTATTTATTGTATTTAATTTTAACAGAGAGTGTAAAATAAATTAACTAATTTCCTTAGGACTAAAAATAAAATAAGTAAATAAAATAACACAACATTTTCGACTGAGTTCAGCAGCGGGAAGAGTTCGTTCTTTCGTGGCCAGCCTCTTTTCCTATAGGTCCTTGTTGAGGGGTGGCCGGAACGGGCTGTTCAGTTTGGATTTCCGGCATCGCCGAAACCAAATCAGATTCGATTACTAAGCCCCCGAACAGCTCCAGGTTGGGGGTCAGAATAATGGTCAAATGTGCTAAGGCTCATGGCCAACGTATCAGGAAAAAGTTCCCCGAGAGGATTTCTTTCTTTACTCATTTTATCTTCACAAAAAATTGAGAACCACATGTTTCGAAGAAAAAGAAGTCAGGAAGATATTCGTTATCCATGTTGCTTCTTGCAAGGAATATTTATGAATCGTCTGATCTCGCCGCGAGCTCGTATTTATATAAAGTGGGTGGAGCCAGCAAGAAATAGACCAACCAATAGGAGCAGACACAATAACGAAATTTTTGTTTTGCCCTTTTACCCCTCCAAATCTTTTCAAAAACATCACTATTTCTGTGCAAATGTATCTGCTGAACTCACAAATCATTTTACATCTATTTTGCCGCAGTGATTAATGCAGAAAAATGAGTTCCAAACACAACGATCGCGGAGTGATCGCTACAAAGAGAGCAAACAAGACGGATTCTATTATCACAACGCCCCGAGAGAGAGAATCTTGAAAAGCTATAGTGAAGATATTTTTAAATATTCAAATGCATGAAAAGTAAAAATTTAAAAAAAAATACCTTAAACGTAATAAAAACGAACTTTTCCCAGTAAATATTTCTGTTATTATCAAGAGAAAGATTAAAGTATTTTTTAATTATTTAAAAATATTTTTTTAATCTTTTTAACGTTAGAAATTTTTGATTTTTAGTTAATTGCTTTTTAATTTTCTTACCGTTTTGATATTAAAATTTTGGGTGCTTGGTAATCCTTCACCTTTTCAATATTTTGTGTCTGCTGGTAGTACTGTTCTTAATTGATAGCACTTTTTATTTATTCCGATTTTAAAATTTATTAGAAAAAGAAGAGTACAAAAAAGGCTGGAGGAAATTGATAACGATTCATTGCATCTACATATTAATTGGCACTGACTGTTTTTATTTTGCTTATTTAAAGAAATTTAAACAAAAAAATAAAAATGTAACGATCAAACAATTAACGTTATTTATGTTAAGAACTAGAGAAAAGTATTGCCAGTGGTCAGGGAAGAAAAACATTACTGACCTAATTGCACGGATATGTCACAAGTTTAGGACAATGGCTGAAAGTTACCTGCTTCTATAGCCCCGCAAATTCGGCCTTGTGCCCAAAAATTTAATAAACGAAAACACTAAAAAGGCTGGAGGAAATTGATAACGTTTCATTGTATCTACACTATTAATTGGCAGTGACAAAATTGTTTCTTTTTTAACTTCCGTACAAAAAATAAAATCTAACATTTTAATAAAAAACGAAAAACAAATGCTTAAACAAAATAAAAAAATTTAAATGGCATAAAAATTGAAAAATAAAATTGAAAAATTTTAGAATCTAATCAGTATAATTTATTTGTTTAATATACACCAGAGTATTTTGTTTACTGGAAATAGTAAATTTAACCATTTTACTTTCCATTAATATATATATAATAAAACCTTCAAAAAATTTTTATTTTAAAAAATTAATTTTCAAATTAGTTTACGAAAATGACTGGAGGTACATTTCGCGAAGGCAGAGAAAATTTATTCAAAACATTTAGGAGGCAATTATGCCTTTTAGTTTGTTCAGTATTTAATTGCTAATTTTGTTTAAAATTCCAAATTAATAAAAGTTTATATAATCTAAATTTAATTCTTCTTGGCCCATCAAATGCAATGCATTTGCGGAAATAATCTTCGATTTAAAGATTTGACAAATTAAGTGAAGACTTCTCCAATTTAATCTTGATTAAAATATTCCTGATGACAAACATCCCCCAAAGTGGTTTTCAGGTATTTTGGGTGGAGTGAACCGAAAGGGTTAAAAAAAAGTTTTATTTTTTCAATTTTCAGAATATCATTTTAAAATTGAATGTAATCACATTCATTAAGTCAAAATGACACCTATCTATGTAATCTGCTGTTTGAAAAAGTTGACAGCCTACAATTTCAAATTAGTCTTCTTATCAATTATATTTTTCAATAATTTCGAAAATGTTCGTTTGTCGATTAACACATTCAAATTTCGAGTAAGAGGCATTTTTATACTATTTTTTCTGTTTTAAAACTAATCGTAAATTGACAGAAAAGATTTTTGTGTGAATAACGATATATGAATATTAAAAAGTTTACTTTAAAAATTTATTTCACGCTCCGAAGGAAAATTGTTTAAAAAAATTATAGTAATTTACAACCCAAAACGAGATTAAAATGAAAAGCTAAGGGGAGATAACTCCAAGATCTGTTTTGCCGATACGATTTCCGTTCTTCTCTTTGTATTGCATCTTCAAGCCTTTTAATAAACTAAATTCAAAATTAAATTAAATAAAATATTATAATAATTGAGCTTGGAATTTCTAAAAATATTTAATGTGAACCCATAATACCGATTACTTCAAAATTATTTTATTCAAATGCTTATTAGAATTTTTGCTATGCAAAAATGTCACTTTTTTAAGAGAAGAAGAAAAAATGGCCTTCGTATTTGTAATTGTGATTAACGAAATTATTAAAAACTTACGACGAAAGCCATAAATATGAATTTTTATTGCTAATTCAAGTAAAATTCTTGTTGGCCTTCTACGTTGGTGTTTGAATTAAAAAATAAAAAAAAAATAAAAAAAACTATACTAAATACTACAAATGAAAGAAAATAGTGGAAACAATGATCGCCAACGTCAGTAGAGACACGGCACAAAAGAAAGAAGAGATCAAGTGGTACCAGAGTTAAAATCTTAAGCTTTACAAACTGAGTTTCAAACTGTGAGATCATTTCAAATTTGAAAAATTGGCGCCAATTTTATAATACTTTAAACCGAAAACAAGGAAAACTCATTATCTCTAACTGTATAAATTTATATGGTAAATAAGGAGGCATTTTAGCTTCGTCATGGTGCAAACTATAAGTCAAGGTTTCACTTAAAATCTCTCCATAGAAGTATATTGACGTCGACTTGGGCTAGTTCACTAGCTATTTTCTAGACAAGGCATCTCTTGTCTTAATCTGTCTTATATATATATATATATATAGATAGATAGATATTTTTCTACACTAAATTTAAATTTTAATTTTAAAATAACTTATCTTCAAGCTTTAAATTAGCTTTAATTTGAAAGCCAGGAGATGAAATTTTAATTCCCGAAAAAAAATACGTAATTATTTTTAAACAAAAATTATATTGATTTTAATCTAATTTTTATTGAAATCTAGTTGGAAAATTCAAGTTAAATTTCCCACCATTTTTGATTGATCGACACATTCTGTCAACACTATGTAAACAGTAGCCAAATTTTTCTGTGTTTAAAAATCTTGCAAAACTAAAAATACACCTCTCCTTGACATGTCTCATTTTAAGTCAATTTTAAAATTGAAACACCTTTATCCTGTTTTCAATCCGTCATAATTCCTTTCTGCCAAGAAATTTACAATAAAAACAACCTACCTAAAAACTACGGTGACTACCATCATCTGGCATTCATAATACGGAAAATTTAAAGATTTATGAGATCAGACGGAAAGTATGACGACAATACGGGCCAAAAAAACTTAACATTTTAATTTTTTTTTTTTTGGTTTTTTAACTAAATAGTAAAATTTAGAATAATAATTTCAGCAATTATATAATATTTAATAGAACAATTAGTTTAGATTTATATTCAGATATTTGAATATGCTTTCTGAATAAAAATTTAAATTTCTTTTAAAATAACTTTAATTTAATAAGAAAGAATGAAATTAAAATAAGCAGGCAAAGTTATTCCATGTTATTTGCTAACATTTTTATATTTTTTCATATCATTAATTTATCACTAAGTTTGAAGGCATGGTAAAAATATCTAATTTAATTTTCACAAATACTGATGTAATTATGGAAACATGTTATGACTCCTATGGAACATCGTACTTACTCAAAATGGAACGTAAATGAACATATTTACACACACAAATTTTTTTTTATTCAATTCATTTTAAATATTTGGGTAAAACGATTTTTTATTAAACTTTTCAATTTTAGATAGGCAATATGTGTCAAAACCTTTAAAAGTCATACTCACCGTCAATTCTTTGGGGATTTTAAAAATATTTTTCAAAGCTTATACATTATTAAATTATTTAATAATAAAAAATTTTAAAAAATAAAAAACAATTTTTTAAAAAAATTTTATTATTAATCGAAAAAAATTTTTTTTTGAGTATGTCCTTAATAGTTATTATTTATTCAAAAGTAATTAAAAAGATTATCAAATTTAATTATATCAGAGTTTTATTGCATTTTTATTTTACTCTTCGGAGAAGGTTTTCGGATAGTGATAGCAAACTTAAGTGAAAAAAATAGATGATTTATATTCCCGAATGAGTCCTGCGTTGAACTAATAAAAAAAGTTTGACAACTGCGGAAAGTTTAACATTTCATGGATTTACGGTAGCCAAATTAAGAATTAACAGAGGTAAAAAAAAATAAATTATCAAAATTTAAAAAAAATAATTTCAAAAAGTAATTTCATTCATTTGTGAATGAATACTGAAAGTTTTATTAAAATCCAACAATTATTTGATTTTTGAGAGAATTCCCAAATTAATGTGTTTTTAACCTAAAAAAAGTGGCAAATGCAATCATTTGGTGTCCATTGTAAAACAGGAGTAAAACGTTTCTTAGCCGATAGGTAATCAAAACTTTTCAAAACAAAACATTTTGGCGAAATTTCGAAAATGTTGAAAGGATTAAAATTTTTTTTAAATAATTAAAAACTACTTTGATCTTTCCTGCTAAAAATAATATAAACATTTTGAGGGGGAAAAGTTTGTTTTTATGTTTGGAATCTTTTGAAAATCATACTATGCTGTTTTTTGGGGTTTTTTCTATTAGGTACATAATCAGATAGATAGATAGAAAGAATTGACGAAGAGAATGAAAAAAGTAGCTAGTTAGCAAAACTAACCAGTATTCTAAGCATAAATACCTAGATACGTCTGTACAATCATGCTTCTCGATAAGGAGGAATAAATCTAATTTTACTGCATAGACTTGTTAACCATTTTAACAATTAGATCGTAGAGATACAATGACAAGAGACGTGAAGAGCGTGAAGATAATGAAATTAAAGTGAGAGTGAAGGAAAAAAGAAAATGTCGGGAGGAGAAGAAATCGAACCAGTAATAAAAAATATTGCCCGCTCTCTTCCGAACGAAAGTAATGGAAGAGAAAGGCTACAAACGAGCAGAACGCATTAAATAAAGGCGGAGACGACAAGAGCAGAAAGTGGGAGGAATAAGTTAGCAGTCGTGAAAATAGTCAGGGCTTGCTTCGACCTGAGTAGTGGCAATGTCCGACTGCCGCCCATTGGTCCGTGTTCAATTTCAGGTCAACGCAAGATAATAAAATTGGTTTTCACAAATAACACACTCAGAATTTAGAAATATATATTTTTTATCTTTTTTTTTGTTTTTTTTTTTTTGCTTACAAAGCAACGTCATCTTTACTTCACACGTTGACTCGCAGCACAAATCAAATCAGAATTAAAGAAAATAAAACTTCTAACATTAATAGATCTGGTATCCCTTTAAGAATAACGAAATACTTTTATAAAAACCTTGAGCACTCTTTCAAATTAACAGAAATCTAGTATTTCACTTATTTATTTATTTTTTGATGTCTGGTCTCAGACATGTTACATAAATGTTAATATATGGCTTCAAATAGCATTTAAACTTTTTTTAGGCATTTCCGCTGCTTTAAATTCACAGTATTTTACATTGTTCGGAGTGTTTTCCTCATCTTTATTGTTATATTCACAACGTTTCGGCTGTTGTTAACTCCAGCCTTCTTCAAGGTGCTTGGAACTTCGAACTAAACACTTTGTTCGATCATAGTTCAGTATCCGAGAAAAGCCGAAGCATATAACGGCGAAACGTCAAATAAAGTGGAAATTCTTCTAGTGCTACTTTTAGACCCCATTGGTGGGTAGCTTGTAGATGACAGTCATAAACCAATGATTATTCACAATGTAGACGACCTGTAGATGATATGAATGAAGTTAGTTTGATGTAGCTAGGACTTTCCATCAATATCTGCGTTGGTAGTAGTTCGAATCCATGTAAATAATGAACATCATAATGCTACCATTAATTCCCGCTATGTCGAACAAAGAGAAAATCCATCAAGACAATTGTAGGCGTCCTAAAAATGTTTTAATGATAAAAATCAAATTGGTATGGATATAAAAAGATTGAGGTTGTTGTAGACACACACACATTGGAGTAGATAGACTAAACTATCGCCCGGTTCGCCCTCACCACGTCTATTGAACAGGTGAAGAGGCTCATCCCTTGTTCCCTGTTTGGGATGTGGTTTCCGGCTTTCTCTTTCCAATCTTTTCACTCCTACGTAACCCCCTGCACATCAGCATTACCATGGTGATATATATATATATAAAAAAAAAAAAAATAAGGAACTCCGACAATTTTAAAATTATTTTTTTCAAAAATTACTTTCAGTAGATACTATGTTTTTTGTTTTTTTTTATAATTAAACAGTATATTTGTTGTTTATAACAACCGGCGTGAATATTCGAGAAATCGTGTCAGAGAAAATTTGGTAGATGATCGTCCAAAGATCATCAATATCTATTTTTGCTAGATACAAATTTACCAGTTCTCTCTTTTCTTGCATCATTAAGTATTTTTTAATACAAAATAAAAATAAAATAAAATAATATAATAATTAGGCGGAGATTTCTAAAAATATTTAATGTGAACCCATAATACCGATTACTTCAAAAATTATTTTTATTCAAATGCTTATTGAAATTTTTTGCTGTAAAAATGTCACTTTTTTTTAGAGAAGAAGAAAAATGATTGCCCTTCGTATTTATGAAGCGCTGATTAACGAAATTATGAAAAACTTTTTGAGAATACATAAATATGAATTTTATTTGTGAATCAAGTAAGTCTTGTTGGCTAACCCTTCTACGTTGGTGTTTGAATGAATAATATCTGAGCAAAGATCGAAAAAAAAACCCCAGTTGTTGCATCCGTAGGGGAAAGGAATTGTGCAGTTTGGTAACATTTGAGTATTCATGTTAGAATAAATGAAAAGTATTGTCAGTGGTCAGGAAGTAAACATTACCGACCTAATTGCACAGATTTAACGAGTCTAATAGAATTTAAAATAACAGCTAAAAATTACCTGCCCTTGTATAGCCTCGAAAATGGAAAATGAAATGGCGGGTTGATGATGTTCTTGTGGGTATCTCCACTAGTGTTAAAAAAAAATAACACAGTATGAATGAAAACTGCCCCAAACTTAATAAACAGGTGAAGAGGCTCATCCCTTGTTTCCTGTTTGAGTTGTGGTTTTTCCGGTTTTTTCTCTTTGTCGGTCTTTTCACTCTTTTTATTTTATTGTTTATTCTTTTTTAATTGGAGTAGATAGACTAAACTATCGCCCGGTTCACACTCCACACGTCTATTGAACGTTGAAGAGGCTCATCCCTTGTTTCTTGTTTAGGTTGTGGTTTCCGGTTTTTCTCTTTTCCAATCTTTTCACTACCCGTAGCCCCTGCGCATCGAGATGGCGTTTCTATGCATGCTTGAAATTGATATGATTAAAAAATAAAAATAAACAAACTTTCTCCATCGAAATGTTTCTGTTATTATCAAGAGGAAAGATCAAATTATTTTCCTAATTATTTAAAAAAATATTTTCTTAATCTCTTCTAACCCATTAGAAGTGGGTAAATCTGGTTTGATTTGAATTAGCTGGTAACCAAATTGTTAGGAGAGTTTACAATGGAAAAGGTAACATTAACTGTTTTATAACTTGATAACATCAATTTTGCAGCTGATTTAAAAAATGATCTTGATATCATATATTCTCAACTTGGTAACTATTTACTCTTGTAAATCTGATCGATTTGATGGAGTCAAATTGGCAACTAATTTTAAGAATGACCTTCTTGATATCAACAGATCTCAGCTCGGTGTCTTTTTACTCCTGTGTTAATAGTCAATCTGATTTGATAAGGTGAGATTAGCAGCTGATTTGATATCCTCAGTTCCTCGAAATTGGTATCTATTTATTCCTGTCTTAATTGGTAAGTTCAGTTCAAATCAGCAACTGTGATAAAAATGATTTTCTTCATATGATCAATTTAAAAAAAGTTAAATTTGGCAGCTGATTTCAAAAATGAACTTTTTGATGTTCTCAATTCTCAACATGTGGTATCTATTTACTCCTGTGTCTAATTGGTAAGTTCAAATTGGCAACTGGAATTATAAAATGACCTTCTTGATATGATCAATTTGCAACTCTCTATGTATTTACTCCTGCCTTATTTAAAACTGATCAATTCTCAACTTGCTGTCTATTTATTTCCTGTCATAATTGTAAACCTCAGTCGATATAATGAGTTTAAATTGGCAGTGGATTTAAAGAAAATGAGCACTACATGTATCATCAATTCAACTCGGTATTTATTTACTCCTGTCTTGAAGTAATGCAATCTGATCAATTAAACATGATCAAATTGGCTGCTGAGTGCAAAGATGAACTTTTTTGATATCATCAATTCTCAACACAGTTCCTATTTACTCCTGTCTTAATAGTAAAGCTGATCGATTTGATGTCAAATTGTGGATTGATTTTTAAAAAATGACCTTCTTGATATCATCGGTTCTGAAGAAAGTATCTATTTACTCCTGTTTAGAGTAAATCTGATTGATTTCATAAGATCAAAACGGAAGCTGTTTTTAAGCCTACATGTTAGCCTTAACAATTAATTTGATAGATTTGACAAAGTCAAACTGGCAGCAGATTTCAAAAACAACTTTCTTGATATCATCAATTCTCAGTTCTGTATCTCTTTATTCCTTTGTTAAAAGTAAATCTGATTGACTTGATAAGGTCGTTTTGGTCACTGATTTAAAACATTACCTTCTTAATATCATCAATTCTCAAATCAGTATGTATTTACTCCTATTTTATAATAAATCTGAATGATTTGATAAGGTCAAATTGGAAGCTTAATTAAAAAAATAACAATCAAAAATTCTAAACTTGGTATCAATTTACTCCTTTCTTAAACGGAAATCTGGTCAATTCAATAGTCATATTGGCAGCTGATTTCAAAATTGTATTCTTCATATCAATTCTCAATGTATAATTACGCCTGAATTAGCAGCTGATCTGATTGATTTGATAGGAGCAAATTAGCATCTGTTTTTACAAGTGACCTTCTTGATAGCAACATTCCTCAAATCAGTGACTATTTACTCCTGTCTTAATAGTAAGTCTGATCAATTTGATAGATCAAATCATCAGTTGATTTCAAAAATGATCTTGCTGTCATCAGTTCACACCTTTGTATTTATCTACTCCTGTTTTAACAATAAATCTTCTTGATTTGATAAGAAGAAATTGGCAGCTGATTTCCAAAATGCCTTTTTTTATCGTCGGTAACTCAGTGCCTATTCAATTCTCCAATAATTCTGATTGATTTGATAAGATCACAGCAGCTGTTTCCAAAAGTTACCTATTTGATATCATCAGTGCTCAACACAATGTATTTAATAATAAAACTGACCAATTTGATTAGATTATATTGATATCAAGAATGACTTTCTTGATATCATCCAGTTGACAACTCAGAAACTGTTTACTGTGTAATAGTAAATACGTTTGATTTGATGAGAGAAAAATTGGAACTGATATCAAAATGCTCTTTTTGATATCGTCAATTTTCAACATGGTAACAATTTACTCCTTTGTTAAAGTAAGTAGTTAAATAAAGTCAAAATTGGCAGCTGATTTTAAAAAAATCACTCTATTGATATAAATTCTCCAACTTGATATTAATTTACTCTGACTTAATTGGTAATCTCATGGACAAGATAAGCTCTATTAGCTAATTCTATAAATGAACTTCTTGATATCGTAGTTGTCAACTCGGTTTCATATTTTCTCCGGTACTAATAGTAAATCTGTCAGATTCGATGAGGTCAAATTGGCAGCTGATTTCAAAAATGATGTCAAGAATTTTCATCAAAGTGAAAACAATACAAATAAAACAAAAAAACAACGCAAGACAAAAAAATCCCAAAAGCAAAAAACCAATTTGGCAGCACATTTTGATATTAGATAAAAAAAAATGCAAAATATTTCATATTTTTACTCTTAGGTGCAAAATAAAAGAGTGAATTATAATTTTTTTACCCAATATGCAATAAATGTGTTTGCGGTTCAAAATTTGCCTCACAGTTTTACAATGAAACCTCCTAATGTCTGTTAGGCACCAAAAAGAAAAACCAATAAATTTAATAAAACCTCCTAATGTCTGTTGAAGCTGCCAAAGAAAAAGTAATAAAATTGAAATAGTTAAAAAGTGGTATTCAAGTTAAGAAGATTTTAATTCGCCTCTAAGAATTCATTTAATTCAATACAAATGATAAGGACAGGCAAATAAAGCGAAGAGGAGATTTTGGACGTTTTTTAAGCTTCGTCCATTTCTTGATGGAAGCAGAACGGTATTGAAATGAAAATGAAAGTGATGAGAAATTAAAAAATGAAACTTTAGGAGAATTCATCACTTCAGTTATATTATTCACTGAATGACCAAATGTCACTTGTAGGATAGAATCTCCATTACTGGTCCTCTCTCTCTATACATATATATATACATATCATTATGAATTAATTGTACATTGCAACATGTAAATTTCTATGTTTCGAGATAGATTCTCTTCATCGAGCGAGCGATAATGGTTGTAGATGATTTACATTTAAATACAAAAACCTTCAGTTTTTGCTGTTTCTTTCAACTAATCAGAGTGAAGACTCATTTTGGAATTTGGCCCCAAAGAATACATGCTTTTTCTCTTTTTTTCTCTTCCCTTATCTTTTCTTTCTTCTTTTCCCTCCTTTATGGTCAAGATGTCAACTTGCCTTTAACTTAATCATCACTTTCCTTTTTCATTTTTGCTTAGTTTGTCTTTGATGTGATATGCCCATTTAGTACCAAGGCTGTCCACTTTTCATTTTCTTATCATTTTTTGGTCTCCTAGTTGTAATTTTCTCGAAATCTTTGATTTATAAGTAAAAATATTTTTAACTTAATTTCTGCTATCATTATACCATCTTTCTAATATCTATTTATTTTTGTAAAGCTTTTTTTATAAATAGAATTTTTTTTTATATATAAATAATTTTATGTTTTAATTTATTTTTATTTTGATAGTTTGTCAGTAATTATTTTCCTTAAGCCTTTGTTGATTATACGCATGTTATTTCATTTAGATTTTATCCATTTTCTAATGTGAATATTTTGCAATGTCTACATATGACATTTTATCTCATTGCGTTTATTTAATAGATTTTTATTCTCAAGTGATTTAATAATATATAGTTTTGCTTATATAATGAACTTTTAAATTTTCCACTTTAATGTGGGTGTTGTTTTTGTTTCCTTTAGATACCAATGATATTTTGATAGGAATGTTCTATTTTTGTATTTGTAATTATTAAATGAAGAGGTGTGCTGGTAAATGCACTGTTTTAGAGTATTCTTAGTACTACCTATATAAATTTATAAAATATAATATTCATTATATTGAGCACTGTTCATAATAAAATAAATGCAGGGCACTCAAAATAGTAAACCTTAGTCCTCACCTGGAATTATATATATATATATATAGAGAGAGAGAGACAGAGAGAGAGATTTGCTCAATATATTTATCTTTTTCTGTTATAACAAAAGATTATTATCAACATCTCAACCCAATATTTCAGTTGCTTCTATATTCACAATAGAGAACTTTTGTATTTTCAGACAAATAGTTTTAAAAAAAAGTTAATCTCCTTGGTCCAATAGATTTCCTTGGACACTCAGCTTCTTCACAATCATCAGAGGACTAAGGCAGTTGATCTCTGGAAGATGATTTGAGTAGTCGAATAGCTTCATCAATTTTCTCATTTCCTATATTTTCTTGATATTGATTTCTCAAAACTTTGTGAAGGTCTTGTAGACATCCCACACCTCTCTTCCCAGACAGAATAAAATTAAGCATAAAGTTTAGTTAAACATCAAATTTCAAGAAATTTTTAAAAAAACCATCTTGATACGAGTACCATTTGAACAGAAAGTTATTTTCTTCATTTTTCTGGTTGTTTCATGCAAAATGACAGACGATTGCAACTTCCTGAACATGTCCTCAGCGTAGATGATATGATGTGTTATATTGGAATGATGCTTTGTGTCAAAATTGGTGTTTTTCAGTAGTTTATTGGTAGAAAGTAATGAAGAAATTTGAATGTATTGATCGACAAACAAAAAAAAAAAAACTATCAAATTCCAAATTATTGAAAATTATATTGATAGAAGACTAATTTGAAATTGTAGGCTGTCAATTCAAACAGCAGATTACATAGATAGGGTGTCATTTTTTACTTACTGTGATTACATTCAATTTTAAAAAATGATATTTTGAAAATTGAAAAAAAAAAAAAAAACTTTTTTAACCCTTCCGGTTCACTCACCCCAAACAGCCACAAACCACTTTTTGGGGGATGTTTGTCATCGAATATTTTAATCAAGATTAAATTGGAGAAGTCTTCACTTAATTTGTCAAATCTTTAAATCGAAGATTCTTTTCGAAAATGCATTGAATTTGATGGCCAAGAAGAATTAAATTTAGATTATATAAATTTTCATTAATTTAGGAATACTTGAAACAAAATTAGCAATTAAATACTGAACCAAATAAAAGGCATAATAATTTCGGTTTGAACTAAACCAGGGTATTTTGCTTACTGTAATTAGTAGATGTAATCTATTGGCTTTCAATTAAAGCTAAAATTAAAGCTTCAAGAAAACATTTTTCTTTTTTAAAAATTAAATTTAAATTGAGGATCGAAAATGGCAGTGATTTAATTGGCAATTACACTTACTATCTTAATGTGAATAACATAATTCCTTTCCCCTACGGATGCAACAACTGAGTCATTTTTATCGATGTTGCCTATGTTTAATTATTCGAATACCGAAATTAGAGATGAATGGGAATTGTCCTTACATTCTGATAAATTCATATTTTATGAGTATTTCTCGTCAAAAGTTTTAATAATTTTAGTTAATCAACCCTTCATAAATACGAACGGCGATCCTTTCTATTTACATGGTAAATAAATACGAACGGCGATCCTTTATACACTACATTAAGATAACAATTCTAAAAAGCATTTGAATAAAATAAGTTTGAAGTCATCGATACTGTGGGTTCACATTAAATATTTAAAAAACTTCAAGCCTAATTATTACTTTATTTAATAGGTACCTCACTGGAGTCCATTTTTATACTACACTTAAATTAAATTGAAATTTTAAAAATAAATAAGTTATCTTCAAGCTTTAAAATTAACTTTAATTGACAGCCAAGAGATTAAATTGAATAATTCTAGTAAGCAAAACATACTGGTGTAATTTTTAACCTAAATTATATTGATTAAATCTAAAATTTTTAATTTTTATTTTAAATATACCGCCATTTCTGATTGAATGACTCGTTAATTAAACAGTAGCCTAATTTCTGTTTTTAAAATCTTGAAAAAATAAAAAAAACGCGCTGACAGGTTATTAAAGTCAAATTTTAATATTAAAACTTACCTTTACCTATTTTCAATCAATTAATAATTGCTTACTGCCAGAGAATTTGCAAAAAAAAAAAAACAAAATTAATTACGGTAGTCCTTTTTTTTGTTATGTAACTCATAGAGGTGTCGAAAGATGACTACCGGATGTTGATAGATACGCAGTGTGGTGACCAATCGTGCTAAAAATTTAAATTTTTTTTTTTTTAGTTTTTAACAAGTAGTGAAATTAAAATTTAACAATTTCAACTTATATATTTTAGAATTTTAGTTTAGATTTATAGCCAGACATTTGAATATGCTTTCTGAATAAATAAAAATTTTTAAAAATTTAAATTTCTTTTAAAATAATTGTAATTTAATAAGAAACAATGAGATTTTAAAACAAATTTATTTTGGTAAGTGTAAATAAAATGTAACCAGACTTTTCATTGTCGTTTGGTTTTGTCCATTTAAAAAAAATTGAAAGAACATGTAAGTGGGGGGAAAAAGAAAGAAAAATTCCCCAAATTTAATAAAAAAAAAATGTCTACAATCTTAAATTATTCTGAATTTTGAAATGAATGCCTTTTCATTTTTTTAAATTTATAACAAAATCAGAAGACTTACTTGTTAATATTTTTCGTGAGGGGTATTTTAGACAAAAGTGCGAACAAATGTTTGACAAGTTTGTCTAAAAATCTCAAAAAAAAAAAAAAAATCAAGTAGAAATTTTTATAATGGTTAGTTAGGTAATTCAACGTATAAAGTTACCATTTATGATAATTCTTCAAATTTAATTAAACAAACTTTTTATCGTGAATATTTTTGAAGTTCAGTTATGAAAATGTTTTTATTTTCTTGAACTGTACTGTAGTGTTCAATACATATCTTTTTTTTTTAATTATCATGAATTACTTAATGCACCTACGGTCACAATTAATTCAAAAATTAAAGATTTTAAAATAAAAAGATACTTTTAAATGTTGATGGAGTACTTGCAAACAGGCTGTTAAATTTTAGAAACGTAAGATTGAAATTGCGTTATGTTTTGCCAGAACGCTTTAACTTATAGAATCATTTAGACCCATATGGAACACCGTACTTTATAAGATTTGAACATCGTACTTTATAACTTTGAACGTATTTGCACAAATAATTAATTACTTTTTTCTGTTTAAACATATTTTTGGTGAAAATTTTTTATTAATTTTTTTTTTGTTTTATAGACAGTATAATCATCAATTCTTAACTAAAAGGAAAAACAAATACAGTTCTTTAAAGATTTTAAAAATATTTTTAAAACTTTATACATTATTTATAATAAAAAATAAAAAAATGAAAACAATTCTTTTATAATTTTATTAGTAATCAAAAAAAATTTTTTTTTCAGACTATAATGTCCTTAATTTTTATTTATTATTTATTCCAGCAATTAAAAGCTTATCAAATTAAATTATATCAGTTTTATTGCATTTTTTTATATTTCTATTCGGAGCAGATTTTTGTATCGTGTCTCATAATTTTAAATAAAAAAATACATGATTTATATTTCCCGATGAGTTCTGCGTTTAACTAATAAAACAAAAAATTCCAGAAAATTAAAATTCATTAAAATTTCATGAATTTACTTGAAGGGGGGGGGTAACAGACTTAAAAAAAAATTGTTTTCATCAAAATTTTAAGAAGGTAATAATTTCAAAAATAATTTTATTCATTTGTTAATGAATACTGAAAGTTTCATTAAATCCGACAAATATTTGATTTGAGAATTTCCTAATTAATGTGTTCAGAAACAAAAAAAGTGAGTGAAGAAAAAAAATGACGTAATCAATTATAACATAGACGTAATATTTTTTTTAACACGCTAACTCAAATCAAAAACAAAATTTTTCTGACAAAATTTCGAAAATGTTAAAAGCGATTAAAAAATTTTATAAAATAATTAAAATTTACTTTGATCTTTCCTCTTCATAATATTATAAACGTTTTGGATAGAAAAATTTCCTTTATTAAGTTTTTAACCTTTTTAAACTTTTTTATGATGGATTTTTGTGACGTAATGCATTTTCTTTATTATATATTTTGAATTTTATTTTTTGGTTATCGAAAATAAGAAAAATAGAATGCAATAGAATTGGTAAATTTGTTTTTTGCAAAAATATATAGTTATTCCCCTTAGCTATTTATTTTAATCTCCTTTTGGGTTGTAAATGACTATTTTTAAACAATTTTTCCTCTTCGGACAGAAATAATCTTTTTAAACTAAACATGATATATTTATTCGTTATTCATTAGAAAAAATCTTTTCTGTCCATTTACGATTAATTTTAAAACAGGAAATACAATAAAAAGTTTAATATATTTAAAGCAAAACTTGATCGACAAAGAAAAAAATAAAATGTCTTTTCCAAATTAGACTAATTTGAAATTCTAGGCTGTCGATTCAAACAGCAGATTAGGGTGTATTTTTACTTAATGACTGCTATTAAATTCAATTTAAAAAAAATGATATTCTGAAAATTGAAAAAAATAAATAAAATGAACTGTCTTACACCTTTCCGATTCCTCACACACCCGAACAGCGTCAAAACCACTTTTTTTAGAGGATGTTTTGTCATCAGGAATATTTTAATCGATTAAATTGGAGGGAACTACACTTAACTTATTAAATCTTTAAATCGAAGATTATTTCCGCAAATGCATTGCATTTGATGGCCAGAAAAATTAAATTTAGATTATATAAACTTTTTTAGTAATTGGGAATTCTTTAAACAAAATTAGCAATTAAATACTGAACAAAAACTAAAAGGCATAATTGCCTCTTAAATGTTTTTAACAAATTTTCTCTGCCTTTGCAATGTACCTCCACTCATTTTCGTAAACTTTGCTTAAATTGACTTTTTGAAAAAATAATGATTTCTTGAAGGTTTTATTATAAGTTTTAATTGAAAGTTAAATAATTCAAATTTCCTATTTCAGTAACTAAATATAAGGTGTATTTCAACAGAAATTATATTGATTAAGAATATAAATTTTCAATTTTCGATTTGAGCGATTGTTACATTTTATTTTCACTGTTTGATTATTTTTTGTACGGAAGTTAAAAAGAGAAACAATTTTGTCACTGCCATTTAACATTATAAATTTAATAAATCGTTATCAATTTCCTCACGTTTTTGTAGTGTTTCGTTTCGTTTCGTTTAATAAATTTTAAAATCGGAATAAAGTGCTATTAATTATAAACAGTACAATTAAACAGTGCACACAAAATATTGAAAAGGGATTACCAAGCACCCAGAAATTTAATATCAAACTGGTAAAAAATTTAAAAATAACAGTAATGAATTAAACTTAAGTTTCAATGAATTAGTTTATTTAAGTAAATCTTGATAGGTTTGAGGAAATAAATGGCAGAGCTGGGTTTGTAAGGGATTACAGGAGAAAAAGCTACTAGGAAAAGGAAGACGTGGAAGGCCTTGATTGTCTACGTTCTGAAGGGACACGGCACATTGAAGAAGGAAAGCAAAATCGTAGTAAGTTAAAAAAGCCAGAGATTACATAATTTTTTTTTTTTTTTTTTGTTAAATATTGATTAACAAATTTAATTTTATCGAATAATATATTTTAAAATATTATTGTAATGTATAAATGTGTGTGTATGTATATGTGTGTGTGTACATATATATTGTGTGTGTGGATTTTCATTTTAATAAATTTTGTGGCACAAAGCCGAATCTGCGGGGCTATAAAACAGTTAACTTTCAGCCATTGTCCTAAACTTGTGACATATCCGTGCAATTAGGTCAGTAATGTTTTTCTTCCTGACCACTGGCAATACTTTTCTCTATTCTTAACATAAATAACGTTAATTGTTTGATCGTTACATTTTTATTTTTTGAAATTTCTTTAAATAAGTTAAATAAAGAAATAATTTAGTCAGTGCCAATTAATAGTGTAGATGCAAATGAATCGTTATCAATTTCATAAAACCTTTGTACTCTTTCTTTTCGTTTAATAAATTTTAAAATCAGAATAAATAAAAAGTGCTATTAATTATGAACAGTACAATTAAACAGTACACACAAAATATTGAAAAGGTGAAGGGATGCAAGCACCCAAAATTTTAATATCAAAATGGTAAAAAATTAAAAAAATAAATAAATAAAGCAATTAACTAAAAATCAAAAATTTCTAACGTGTTAAAAAAGATTAAAAAATATTTTTAAATAATTAAAATACTTTAATCTTTTCTCTTGATAATAATAAAAATATTTTGACGGCGGGAAAAGTTCGTTTTTAGTACGTTTAAGGTATTTTTTTTTTAATTTTTACTTTCATGCATTTGAATATTTAAAAAATACCTTCTCTCTCTGTCTGTCTGTCTCTCTCTCTCTGTCTCTCTCTCTCTCTCTCTCTCTGTCTCTCTCTCAGATACTGAATCCGTCTTGTTTGCTCCCTTTGTAGCGATATCACGGTTTGTTGTAGTTCCGGAACTCATTTCCCGCGCATTAATCGCAAAATGGAAGTAATCAAATAATTTGAGTTCAGCAGATACATTTGCAAAATAGTGATGTTTTGAAAAAAATTTGGAGGAAAAAAGGGGCTTCAGAACAAAACAAAATTTCCCCGTTATTTTAGGTTCAATTCAGTTGGTTGGTCTATTTTCTGCCGGCTCCGCCCCACTTCATATAAATAGAAGCTTGCGGGCGACATGAGACGATTCATAAATATTCCTTGAAGAAACAACATGGATAACAGATATCTCCCTGACTTATTTCAAACATATGGTTCTCAATTTTTTGTGGAAGATAAAAATGAGGAAGAAAGAAATCCTCTCAGAACTTTTTCCTGGCAGTTAGCCATGAGCCTTAGCACTCTTGACCATTATTCTGACCCCCAACCGGAACTGTTCGGGGCTTAGTAACCGAATCTGATTTTTGGTTCGGCGATGCCGAAATCCAAACCGAACAGCCCGTTCCGGCCACCTCGACGAGGACCCAGGAAAAGAGGTCGGCCACGAAGAACGAACTCATTCCCGCTGCTGAACCCAGTCGAAAAATGTGGTGATTCTTTTATTTACTTATTTTATTTTTAGTCTAAGGAAATTAGTTAATTTATTTTACACTCTGTTAAGAATTAAATACAATAAATAGGGATATTAAGGTTCCGTTTTTTTCAGGGGGGTTATATCATCATCATCATATAGATATGATAACCGGTCCGATAACTTTTTTTTTATTTATTCATTTACAGTCGGGCGAAGAAAAAACGTATGAGCCAGGTCGAAAAGGCTAGCAACCACAGAGAACAGGGAAAGAGATGACATTCTTTGGAAGGTCTTCGAGAATTGAATACCTGCTGTAAAGGGATAAAAAGGCCTCCAGAAAGGAAATCATCGACGAGGCAACAAAATACCTCAAAGGAGGAAAAGTCTGTTTTTCTTTCGTATTCGAAAGAAAAAGAAAGGCATGTAGCTTTTAGAAGAAAAGAAGCGAATTAGAAGCCGAACTAGCTTCGGGCAAATGGTAGAAATGTTTTCAAATTTCTATCATATTTTTTTTCTTTTCAATTTTTTAGCTACACAGTCCACACCCTTGGATATCTAAAATGAAAATGTCTAACTTTTTATTCATATTTCGTTTCTGAAGGTTTGCCGTTTATCTCATTCGTTAACATGGAAGTATCGTAATTCGTTTACTACGTAAATTTTTCGACCGGTGTTCCTGAAATATTTCTTACACGCACACTTGGGGCCGTAGACATGTTTTGTAGATGTAAAATCATCTGTCATGTATGGCGATATTATGACGTCATTTTGGCGCGAAACCTTCGCAATCAAGAAACTGCAACGGTTTCTTTCTTTTCATATTTATATTTTTATTAGAGGAAAAGATCAAAACATTTTAATTATTTTAAAAAATTTTTGAATCTAAAAAAAAAAAAAAAAAAAAAAAATTTTGATAGAAAATGTTTGTTTTATTTGAGTTAGCGACTAAAAAAAATGTACGCCTTTTATTACAAGGTTACATGTTAAATAATGACACAACCCACTTTTTTTCACGGTAACAAACACATTAATTTGAAAATTCTCGCAAAATCAAATATTCGTTTGAATGTAACTTTCAGCACTCATTCACAAATGAATGAGTATTTTTTGAAATTATTATTTTTTTAAATTTCTTGGTGAAAATATTTTTAATTCTGTTACCCCCTCTACGTAAATCCATAAATGTTAATAAATTTTAATTAGCTGTATAAATTTTATTTAGTTGTCTGCATAAGGACTCGTGGGAATAAATCATCTATGTTTTTATATTCTAAAGTGGACAACCTGGCCGAAAATCTGCTCCGAAAGTAAGAAAAAAATGCAATAAAACTCTGATATAATTTAATTTGATAAACTTCGTGCTGGAATAAATAATAATTATTAAGGACATTATAGTCTGAAGAAAAAAAAAAATTTGTTACTAATAGGGCACACACGAAATAATTGTTTTTATTTTTTTATATTTTTTAATTCATAAAAGTGTTAAAAATGTTTTAAAAACCTATTTATAAAAACATTGTTGAATTTCTTTTTACTTAAGAATTGATTATTATATTGCTATCGAAAATTGAAAAGTTAATAAAAATCATTCTCACCCATTTTACTTTTTAAGATAATTAAAAAAAAAAAATTTGGAAAATTTTATTAAGTACCGTTATGAGGTCATAAGTTTCCGTGAGGTCGTATTGTTTTTAGAAGTTAACAAGTGTTTGGATGAATTCCCTTACATCCGAAAACTAAACAAACTAAACTTTGATTCTAATTTCATTATTTTTTTATTAAATTAAAAATTATTAAAAGAAATTTAATTTTTTTCAGAAAACATATTAATGTAAGATAAATATGTAATATCTAAACATAAAAATATTTAATAAATAACATAACATAGTTCGGTTATTTTAATTTAATTATTTATCTTTAAAAGAAATTTAAATTCTTATTTATTCAGAAAGCCTATTTTATTTTTATTTATTCGGAAAGCCTATTTTATTTTTATTTATTCGGAAAGCCTATTTTATTTTTATTTATTCGGAAAGCCTATTTTATTTTTTATTTATTCGGAAAGCCTTTATTTTTATTTATTCGGAAAACCTATTTTATTTTTATTTATTCGGAAAGCCTATTTTATTTTTATTTATTCGGAAAGCCTATTTTATTTTTATTTATTCAGAAGCTATTTTATTTTTATTTATTCGGAAAGCCTATTTTATTTTTTTATTGTTTCAGGCTATATTTTATTTTTATTTAATTTCGGAAAGCCTATTTTGTTTTTATTTATTCGGAAAGCCTAACATTTTTTATTTATTCGGAAAGCCTATTTTATTTTTATTTATTAAAACCTATTTTATTTTTATTATTCGGAAACTATTTTATTTTATTTATTCAGAAGCTATTTTATTTTTTATTTATTCGGAAAGCCTATTTTTATTTTTATTTATTCAGAAGCACTCTTTATTTTTTATTTATTCGGAAAACCTATTTTATTTTTTTATTTATTCGGAAGCCTATTTTGTTTTATTTATTCGGAAAGCCTATTTTTATTTTTATTTATTCGGAAAGCCTGTTTTATTTTTATTTATTCGGAAAGCATATTTTATTTTTATTTATTCGGAAAGCATATTTTATTTATTCGGAAAGATATTTTATTTTATTTATTCGGAAAGCATAGTCTGGCTATAATCTAAACTAAAATTCTATAAAATATTATAATTTAGCTGAAAAATATTGCGTTAAATTTTTAATTTTACCATTTAGTTAAAACGTCAAATAAAAAATTTAAATTTCAAATATTACGTTTTAAGCTTTTATTTAAATTTTTTGTCACTTTCGGTCGCCATCCAAACTATTATCTACACCTACTTGTCAACACGTAATTATCGCCTAGATAAGCGCTGACAAGATAATACTATTATTAAAGAGTGATTTATTTCGTAAATTTCCGACATTAAGCACTTAATTCGCTTGAAATCAGAAAAAACTAAGTTTCAATTATAAAAATTCAACTTAAATAACGTCAAGAAGGTATATTTATTTTGTGCAAGATTTTTAAAACAGAAATTTAGCTACTGTTTATATGATGTGTTGATTAATTAACATATAAAATTTAAAAAAAAAATTTTTCAGTAAAATTTGTGATTCCGAGTAATATAATTTCGGTTTGAACTAAACCAGGTATTTTGCTTACAGTAAATAAAATTGAATTCTGTTTTCAATTAAAGCTTCAAAAACATTTTTATTTTTAAAAATTAAATTTAAATGAGGTATCGAAAATGAGCAGTGTTTTTTTTTTTTTTTTTTTTTTTAGTGTCCTTGTTAGAGCGGGGAAGAGTAGCGTGCGATGTCGCCATGACCTCTCAAATGAGTGAAAAGGCCAGTCCGAGTACACCTTCGTGATGAGAATGTTGATTAAAGCTATTGAACAGCCAGAATCGTTTTCGCTCCCGGATCACCGAAGTCCTGCCAATTTCTGACGAAGAAGAAACTAAACCAATACTACGTAGTCCATTTATCTTCTGGCCTAACTAAAAGCACACGACCAACAGAAATTTTTTTTTTTTTTTTTTTTTGCTAAGATCGTTCAGTAGCACTTGCTGTTTTTCCGGTGTTTTTCGTGAAATGTCTAAGAATATCCCTTCTGGAACCCTTATGGAAAAGCCGCGAGTATCAGGAAATCTCCATTGAACCAAGGAGATCGATTTTTTCCAACTATTCGTTGAAAATTGAAAGTCTCTATCGTGAATACGGGGACAGTTACGAGACCTTTGAAATATTGTCTTTCACTCGAAACTACACATATTTTTTTAATTCTATTTTTCTATTTCATTCATTCAATTTTCTTACCTTAGAAGCAGGTCTTAATAAAAAAATTATTTGAAATATAAATCTCGTTTTGTTGTATTTGAATTTTATCTTCATTATTTGTGTCAAATCACAGATTTCTCACAGGTGAATGCAAATAAATCTAACTTTATTTCAATTTCATTGACTCTTTCTTCATTGCCGAAGAGACGTTGAAATTGTGAGGAAAATTTTTGGAACCACCACATTTATTGAATATTGTATGGTTGACCCCTCCACGTATACTGAGAACCTTCCATGTACTATGCACCTAGCGGTTAAATAGTAAAATTTTATTTATTTTTTTTTTTTTTTTGACAATATACTTACGGATTTTTATTTCCTGGATATTAAACATGACCAAAGAAAAAAAAGTGGAAAGTTTTATGCTCCCTCGAAATGTAAACAAAACCTTGACAATTATGTAACCACCCTTTCAAGAAATCTTTTTAATAGTTTAAAAAAAGGTATCTACTGAAGAAAAGGTTTAACAATGAAAAAGGTTACATTTTCCAATTAATGAAGTAAAAACGTTTTTATTTACTCCTTTCAGTTGGTTGGAAATAATTTGGTTTGAATACGTTCGAGACCAGCTCGAAACAATGACGTGCAACGGAACGTTCACTACTGCTTTATTTCGAAAATCGAAGAAAAAATTATGTAAATCACAATGAGAAATGTCAATTCGTAATTTCTCATTAATTTATGATAACGATGTCGAAAATTTTTATTAATGATATTCGTATTTTCAATTTTGTTAGTAATTTATTGTGAATTAAAAAAAAAAGCTTGATATTCTGCTCGTCTTACAACAATTAGAAAATATTCCACAGATTTTGTTTTTAACTACTATATTCAGTGTTTATTCCCTAAATCCTTAAATTTAAAAAGGAAAACCTGGATGTGTATCACTGTAACTCTAATCGTCTGCCCACCCCCCGCCTTTGTTTCGAAACCTTGAATAATTGCTTATCTGAAACTTCCCGTGAAAATTTTTTGACCCTATTTAAACTTTAAAACTACGATAAGAATAATTCAATATTATTTTCTTAAATGACAGAATCCTATTTAAAAGGAATTTTATAGGATACCTGTAATTTTTCTATTTCATACACGGCGCATATAATTTTTTTTAGTACTCTAAACATAATTTTTTACTTGGTGCACATATTTGAATTGCTAACGCTACTTTTTATTTTTTTCCTTAAATTAATAACAACCTACCAAGATAGAGAAAATTTACTAAAGAAAAGTTGTTTAATATCAATCGAACCTGTATTTTCTAACGAACAGACAGAAACATGATACAGGTTTGATTACTGACTTAGTGCAACTTTTAAGTAATTCTCAGTCTTAGCTGGTTATGAATTTCAGTTAAAGAAAAAACAAAAGATAGTCGTAGCAACTCAGATATGTCTACCAACTTAAATATTGTAGTATATATATATATATATACACACAAATTTTGATAAAAATCAACAAGGTTCCTAAAATTCTAATGACTGGACCATTAACCTTCTTTTCAATATATCTTTAAAGCAGAAATGCAGGAAAAAAATTGTTAAACAACACTTGTGTGAATCATTGAAAAATACATATTTAAATATCTATCTATCTATCTATCTCTCTCTCTCTCTCTCTCTCTCTTCATATATATATATATATATATATGAAATGATTTCTTTGAACATTATTTTATATCGATACTCGTATTTAAGTTGATATTCTGTTTTTAAATTTAAAAACAGTATTATATATTGAGTATCTACTGGCCTAATTATTTACGATAAACTTTTTTTTTACGAAAATGTATGTCATTCGGCAGGATTCAGACACCGACTGTCCACATAGGGGAAGCTACCATGTGATCTAGCACGTCTTAGACTATTCAGTTTATTTTGTTATTTTTTATAAAATTTTTTACCGTTCTTATTTATTTATTTTTCGCATGCTTATTTTTTAACTTCAAACAGAATGATCAGATATTCGAAGAAAACCAAACATAAAACCACGAATTTGTTCGCCTAAAGAGAGTCAATTTTAGGCTCAGAAAACATTATATATATATATATAGCGACAAAAGTATGCTATCCAGAAATGATTTTCTACCAAAAAGTACAGAAAAAACAGCAATTTTGGCACAAAGCATCATTCCAATATAACACATCATATCATCTACGCTGAGGACATGTTCAGCAAAGTTTTCAATCGTCTGTCATTTTGTCATGAAACTATTCTGTCGAGGTGAGAAAAAAAAAGAAAAAATATCTTCTGAACAAATTTTGTTAACAAGTCTCAAGCTGTTTTCAAATTTCTTGAAATATACTTAATTTTAGGAGTTCTGTCTGTTTTTGGAAAGAGAGGCGTGGGATGTCTGCCAAGGACCTTCAAAGTTTTCAGAGATCAATATCAAGAAAATATACAAGATGAGAAAATTGATGAAGCGATTTGACTACTCGAATAAACTCTGATATCAGTCGGAAGTCCTAGCCAGTCCTCTGATGATTGGGAAAGGGAACATCAATGTTGAGGCGTGTTCGATCTTCTGGCTTGAATATACACGACCAACAGCAGCACATTCCGTAAACTGGTCCTACAGTGAGTGATGACAAAAAAGCCCCTCAAAAGAAAATAGTGGATGAGACAACGAAGTACCTAAAAGAGAAAGAGATTCCTGTAAACTGCAAACCGAATTTGCTTCAGATTCAAAAAGTAAAAAAAGAAATGGATTTTTATTAATAAATTTTTCCTTTTTACTTCATTCACTGAATATTAAAAATGCCTTAACTAACTTTTTAATATTTTTGTCTGTCTCTCTGTCTCTCTCCCTCTCTCTGATGACATTAAGTTTATTTCAAATCAGCTTCTAATCTCACCTTATCAAATCAGATTGACTATAAACACAGGAGTAAATAGACACCGAGTTGAGAGCTACTGATATCAAGAATGTCATTTTTAAAACCAGTTGCCATCTTGACATTTTCAAATCGATCAGATTTACAGGAGTAAATAGATGATGTATTCAGAATTGATATCAAAGAGAAGATCATCTTTGAAATCAGCCGCCAATTTTATCTTATCAAATCAATCAGGTTTACTATGATGTCGCGGGTAAACAGATACTTAGAGCAGAACAGATGATATCAAGAGGATATCTTTGAAATCAATACAAACCTGATCTGTTCAAGTTGAAAAAAAAAAAACGGTAAGTTATGCAATGTTAACTTTTCCATTCAACTCTAAATAACTGTTTGATTTTTAACTCATCCATTAGTTTTGTAAATTTTGCGTAAAGAGACAAAAATTCTTTCATAATTAATGTTTGATCACCTCTTAATATGCTAGAAACACATTTTGATGAAAAACGTTCATTTTTTATTATTGAGGTATTTTTATTTATGTTGTGCCATTTTTTAGCGATTTGGTGGAGATACCTAGAAAAAAAGTTCATTTTTTGAAATCAGCTGCCAAATTTAACTCATCAAATTGATCAGTTTTACAAATAAAGCAGAGTTACCAAATTGCATATCAAGAAGGTCATTTTTTATTACAATTTACCGATATGAACTTTCCAATTAAAACAGGAGTAAATAGATACCAAGTTGAAATTGAGGATATCAAGGAAGTCATTTTGAAATCAACTGCAAAGTATGTATCAGATTTACTATTAAAATAGGAATCCAATAGAAATCAAGTTGAAAATTGATAACATCAAGAAGGTCATTTTTGAAATCGAGTGCCAATTTGATCACGCCAAATGAATCGGATTTAATTTGGTATGAGGAGTTGAGCATTGATGACAAAATCCTAAATGAGGATATCATTTTAGAAATCAGCTTAGATTTTAGAATTTTAGAGCTTAGCAAATCAATCAGATTTATTAATAAGACGGGGTAAATTTGTACTGAGCTGAAAAATTATTACATTCAGAAGGTCATTTTTTGAAATCAGTTGTCAATTTGATCTATCAAATTGATCAGATTTACTATAAAAGTAAAAGTAGATAATAAATATTTGAGGAATGATGCTCTCAAGGTCATTTTTAAATCAGATGCGAATATGCTCGTACCAACGAAATCAGATTTACCTTTAAACAGGCGTAAATACATAGCCAGTTGTGAATTGATGATAAGAAGAATGGTGTCTTGTCAATATGACCACATGAAATTGACCAGATTTCCAATTAAGACAGGAATAAATTGATACAAGTTTAGAATTTTTATATCAAGGGAGTCATTTTTTTAATTAAGCTTCCAATTCGACTTTATCAAATCATTCAGACTTATGATAAATAGGAGTAAATACATACTGATTTGAGAATTGATGATATCAAGAAAGAAATTTTTAAATCCGTGGCCAATTTGACTTTAGCAAGTCAATCAGATTTACCTTTAACAAAGGAGTAAATTGATACTGAGCTAAGAATTGATGATATCAAGAAAGTTGTTTTTGAAATCCGCTGTCAGTTTTGACTTTATCAAATCTACAGTTATTTATTAGACAAAGTGTGGGGCACTGAGTTAAGAATTGATGTTATCATGTAGGTCATTTTTGAAAACAGCTTCATTTTGATGTTATCAAATCAATCAAATTTACTCTTAAAACAGGAGTAAATAGATACATTTTCAGAACGGATGACATCCGGGAGGTTATGTTTTTTTTTAATCTTTAATTTGACCTTATCAAATCGATCAGATTTACTAAGACAGGGAGTAAATAGGAATTGTACTGAGAATTGATGTTATCAAAAAAGTTCATATTTGAATTCAGCTGTCAATTTGATCTTATTTAATTGATCAGATTTACTATTAAGATAGAATAAATAAATATTAAGTTTGAGAATTGATGATAGCAAGAAGGTCATTTTTAAAATCCACTGCCAATTGGAAGTTACGATGTTGATCTGATTTACAATTATGACCTGTGTAAATAGATACCAAGCTGAGATATCAAGGAAGTCATTTTTGGAATCAACTGACAATTATGTATCAGATTGATCAGTTACTATAAATTCAGGTGTAAATTGATGAGGAGTTGAGCATTGATAACATCAACATAGTCGTTACAAATTGAACTTATCAAATCGATCAGTTTTACAAATAAAGCAGGAGTAAATAGATGATAGGTTGAAAATTGGTGATGTCAAGAAGGTTATTTTTCATCACGAGCTGTAATTTGAACTTAGCAAATCAATTAGATTTACTATTTCATTAAAGCGGGTAAATAGATACTGGGTTCAGTATGACATCAAGGACATATTTGATATCAGCTGCCAATTTGAAGATCAAATCGATCAAATTTACTATTGAAAAAATAGATAATGAAGTTGTTAACTGATGATATCAAGGTCATTTTTTAAAAATCAGCTGCTAATTTGATCGTATCACATCACTCGAATGTACTTATAAGATAGGAGCAATAGATACCGAGTTGAATTCATATGACATCAAGTTTATTTTTGTAATCAGCTCCCAATTTTACTTCATCAAATCAGTCGGAGTTTACAATTAAGGCAGGAGTAAATAGGTAGTGAATTGAGAATTGATGATATCAAGAAAGTCATTTTTAAAATTAAGCTGATACTTTGAACTTATCACATCGATCAGTTACATTGAAGACAGGAAAATAGATAATGCATTGAAAATTGATGATGTCACAAAGGTCATCTGAAATCAGCTGCCAATTTTATCATATCAAATCAATCAGATTTACTATGAAGTGCAGCATTAAATAGATACTAAGTTGAGAACTGATGATATCAAAAATGTCATTTTTGAAATCGACTGCTAAAATTGATCTCATCAAGTTGATGAATCTTGATTACATAGATATTGAGCTGAGAATTGATGATATCAGGAAAGTCATTTTGGAAATCGGCTGCCAATTTGATTTTATCAAATCGATCAGATTTACTATTATGACTGGGTAAATAGATACCAAATTTTATAAGGAATATTGAGTCAGTTCAAATATTCATTCAGGAATACTATAACCTTTCAACTTGTGAAGACCAGTATTTCAAATCACTTCAACTATTTTATAAACATCCAAAGTTACAGATTGTAGTTCCTTTTTTTATATCAGTTGCCAATTTGATCTTATTGAACCTTTCAGACTGATATATCCCGAAAAGGAATACAGCATAAAATGATCAGTTGAAGAATGGAACACCACACCAGGAATAATAAATCTAGTTTATTGTACTAAGGTACAACTAACAATAATAAACATATAGGCAAGCCACGGGTTGGAGAGGAATCGACTATCGAATAGTGAATGCCTTCGCCTAAGACTTTTCTGTATTTGCTAGCCTTCCCACGCAAGGCCAGATGTGACACATGGTCATTTTTTAGTGGGTATTTCCGGCCATATAGCCGGGCCAAAAAATTCTGTTTATTTTCCCAGTCGTGGTTCTACCCTTCGGCGGAACCACGACTGGGTTTGTGCTCTCTGCTCGGAAGCAGAGAGCCGGACGTGTCATAGGCAGTCAGGCGAATGCATAAGAGCTTTCCATTTTTTGTACTGCCTGCTCGTTATCGTCTTTTATAAAGTAGAGCATTTTATTCTCGACGATGGCAGGATATTCCACCATAACACTTTTCCCCGGGCTAAATTCTTCCTAGAATTTTGCTCTTAATATTTTTTCTCTTAGGATTTGGACATAGCCGTTTAGTCCTTTTCCTTTTTCTGTTACTTCTTCTCCTGTCCGTCCCTGTGTCTTTACTTTTAGGAAATCAGTAGTTCTTTATGTAGGCTTTACTTCCATCGGTACTCCATTGTTAGCGAGTGGTTTAATCTGGAATGTGTCATATATTACGTCCATTGGTATCTCTTGGTCATTTGTAACGGTTTTGATGTATCAGGGTCTCAGCTGGTTTATGTGTCTTTTACAGACAAACTTCTCTCCTTTGATGTAGATGACTCTCCCGATTTTTCTATTTACTAAACCGTCTTCCCAAAAGTACTTTTGCAGTTTGATAGTTTTTAAAGAAGACCTTGTCACCTTCTTTGAAAGATTTAATATCAGAGTTTGGTTTATAAAACTCTTCTTTTTTCTTTGCTAACAGCCTATCAGATATTGATCGAATGTTTCTCGCGTACATGACCTCAACGGGCGACAAATTTCCATAAATGTTCTGATTCGGTGTAATTCTATAAACCATCAGAAATGTTTGAATATTCTTGTCTTCGGTGTCGATCACATAAGCTTTCTCAACAGCTCTTCTAAACATATCGACAAACCTTTCTACCTTTGAACGAACTTCCTTGTCCTTAGACGCCGTTAAACCTTGCACAAAAATTAGACGTTTAAAC
The DNA here is from genome assembly GCA_037127315.1 of Ascarosepion bandense. Lineage (NCBI taxonomy): Eukaryota > Metazoa > Mollusca > Cephalopoda > Sepiida > Sepiidae > Ascarosepion > Ascarosepion bandense. The sequence continues at coordinate 37,097 of JBBBDQ010008149.1, forward strand.
ATATCTTCCTTAATTTCTTTAATTTTGAAACGTTCACACAAGGAGTTAACTTTCCCAGCGTACGCAACAAAATCTTCGTCCTTTTCTTTCACGATATTTAACATTTATACCGGGTATGAAACAAACTGTCCCGTTCGCCAAACATTTTCGATAATATTTCAACCGTTTCGTCAAACGAAATCTCTTCTGGTTTCTTTGGCAAAATGAAGTTCGTGTGTACTTTTGCTGAGCACCGATTTTTTGTAATAAAAAAGCATAATTTTTTCTTCATCGGTCCATGATTTTTGCCTTTTTGAAAAATTGTCTCGTACCTTAAAAGGTACGAGAAATTTTTCTAGTTGTAGTTATCTTTTATATAGTGTTGCCAATTTGATCTTATTGAACCTTTCAGACTGATATATCCCGAAAAGGAGAATACAGTATAAAATGATCAGTTGAAGAATGGAACTCCACACCAGGAATAAGAAATACAGATTTATTGTACTAAGATACAATTAACAATAATAAACATATAGGCAAGCAACGGGTTGGAGAGGAATCGACTATCGAATAGTGAATGCCTTCGCCTAAGACCTTTCCAATATTTATTTTCGTATAGAATACAAAAATTATTGGTACAAGGCCAAAAAAGGAAGAGATAGAGATTGATACTCACTGAAACTATCCTATACCTAGCTAAACACTATCACGACCCATTCACTCATTACAATTTGCACATTCACCACAAGAACCACCACCTCCCAATCCCGGCTTCATACACCACAATACAAACTTACAAGGGACACCAAAAAAAGGAGGAAAAACCCATGACAATAAAAATGAATTTATATACAATATAATACATAATTTAAAACATGAAAGATGAAATGACAGAAGGATGAACCCAAAAACAAAATTAAAAATACAACAATTTTTTTTGCTAGAATAATAAACAATGTTAGTAAGGCCCGTCCATCCAGAAAATGAGTGGTCACTGTATTCCGCCAAACGGTGAAATCAAGAAGCACACGCAGTAGGGGAGTTGGGGGAATAAAATAATTAATGGAATGGGACAATAAAAGGCTGAACCCGCCAAGATAAAAAGGAGGCCAAAACAAACTGGGGTGGTTGGGATTCTCGACTTGGATCATAACAAGAAAGCCGGGTACGGAGCTGGAACACATTCATTCACATTAACTGGGTACACAAAAGAAAGCTACCTTAATCGGAGAGGGTTCCAAAAGGAATCCGCCCCGATGTAATCAGCAGATCTAAAAGAGAAAATCAAGACTAGCCCCGTTCACACGAACCAGGCTCGCCACATTTACCACCTTTGCTGGAAGTTTACGAAGTCAAACGTTTCAATCAGTTCTAATCTGCTTTGAGCATCAGCTCAAAATATCGAATCAGATCTTGATGTGAAAGACGCTGACCTCGCAAGACTTCCTCCGTTTGCGTCGTCTAAATCACGATTCGAGCTGTGGCTAGCAGCGACAGAAATACCATACGCTTTATCACAGAAAACAGGGGCGACACAATGTGCGGGTAAATGCACGATCAATGAGTACAAGCTCTCGCGGCTGACCGACAGTCAACTGGCCGACACGGTCCCTAGATGGCGAACCGCAAACAATGGTAAGTGCCGAAGCCGTTTCTTTCAAGGCAAAGGTTGCAGCATTCACAATCTGGCAAATCCGCCAGGTCTCATATGAAGGCCTTGTCATTGAGAGGCAACCGATTCCGAGCCAATCGCCAGGTGAACGAATATTCATGAGCTGCTGAGATAATCGGTATCTGGCGCCCAAGACCAAGAACGAGCGAAACTTATCCCCCGAAAAGCGGAGCACATCACGTAATGAATCGACCGCGACGCCCTCCACTAACCCACGATAGAAGACTCTCCTAGTCTGTGAAAGATCACTGGACGGTAGAATGGACCGAAGAAAGGCCGCCAGATATTCGAGGAACTCGATCACCTCGAGTCTTACGGCATCGCCTCGAGATGGGAGTGATAGAGGAGCTGGGCAACATGTCCTCCACCTCCTCAGCAAGGGTCTTCCAAAATCGCTCGCCTGAAAGAAACCAACATTGACGCAACCTTCTGGCCCACCAGGTACGGCATTCCAAGACCCCCATGACACGGACGTTGGTAACAAACACGTTTGTCGGCGTAGTGTTTGCGCGTTCTCTCCACAGAAGGAAAATGGTAAACGCTCGATCGCCTCCTTGCCATCACAGTGGTAGTACTGACAACCGGTAAATGATAATGGAAAAAACTTATGTAGCACACGCCTCAGTCAAACCTTTAAGAACAAATTCCTTTGACGCCAAATCTCGACCGACGTGCCGACCTTTGCCAGTACTTGGACAATTTTTCTCCAACTGTAGGTCGGGCCCAAACCACACTCCAAGAATGCGGACATGGCCGTCTGTCCAGTCAGAAAGGCCCCGAGAGGGTAACACCTTTCCAGAGACATAGCCGCAAGCCGGGCGACTTGTTGCGGTTAATCTTGGCCTCTCTCACCTGTTTGTGCGTTCAAGCGCCTTCTGTACACATAGTGTCACTCCGGAAGGACACGAAAGTAGTAACGGCATCAGCGTACATGAAAACCCTGGCTCGAGCACCACCAGGGACAGCGATTCCATGTAGGGCCGGACTGCACGCCCTGTTCCTCAGCCGGCGAAGAGGGGTTCCAACGCCAAAGCATAAAGTAGGGGCGACAGTGGGCAACTCTGTCAGACCGACCTAGACAGCGCCAGCACACCCGACAACGTTCATCTGTATCACAGCCGTGGGGGATTGAAACAGGAGGTTAATCCAGCGGCGGAAGTTGGTTCGAATCCAGTGGCCTGCAGGAAAGCCGCCAGGTAACGATGGTCAACCCTATCAAATGACTTGGACTGATCCAAATTGATCAGCGCGGCTTCTTCGTCTTCTTTTATCCCCTCTATGATCGTGCGTATCAGATGCACTGCAGGTTACTCTGAATTGTTCGGTCCTTCACGAAAAGCATAAGTCTGCTCAGGTCCCAACAGAACTCGGCAACTAATTGCAAACGACTTTGGAGAAGATCTTGACCAAAATGTTTAACTGTGTTTAGCAGAGTTATACGCCAGTAACCCTCTATCACCTTCCCCACATCCTTGCGTGATCCCACCCTGGTGAACCGATTGAGATGGACCCCTACCGAACCAGTTGCTAGACACGACGGTCAAAATCGGGACAAAGATGTGCACAGCAGCATTGAAAATTACAATTCAGAGTGCAAACCATCGAGACCCGGCAATTTGCACTCTGCCGACCTTCTTCAAAACCGCGTAGATTTCGCCCTCTGTAATCTATCCCTCGCAGCTAGCAGCAGCAGCCGGCAAAAGCCGGGGAGAGTCAGCAAATAGCTGCGAAACTCCTCATCACGGAGGCCAGGCTCCTTGGTAAACAGGATCTCGAAATGCCCGCCGAGCACTTGCATCACCCGCATGTCGTCAATCGACCGAAGAGTATGTCCCTCCGGGTTGCGAACCTCTCGATTGTACCGGTCGTCGCCTCGGCAAGTCTCTTCCTTGCGCAGTTCTGTGCCTGTTCCACAACTTCGGAAGACATCTTGTAACTTATGTCTAATTACCTGGTCCATGTAACGATCGCTATTCGACCGCTACACAGTCCTTAGCTACAGCTATCTCTGGGGATCCCCACTGCAGCCACTGCCCGGGAATAATTAGCTCTAAGTGTTTTCACCTTGTCAGCTTTATTTAGTTTGAGCCGTTTGCTGAACTTGGTGGTGAAAGACCCTAATACTACTCTTAAGATTCTACCATGGCCCAATGACTCCAACAGTTAACGCCCCGCTGCAATAATTAGCTGGTACCGGAAGTCCCGCCTGTCCAGTAAGAACACGATGAATTTCCAGTAATCAGCCATTCTAGGCATATTTTCCTAAATCTACCCGGGCACAAACAAGTTTGTGGTCAGAGTAGCCTAACCAGTGGAACGTGGGACAATCTAAAAGATCCTATGTCAACCACGAAATAATATTCTATCCGGGTAACTAGCTACCCGAGTGAAGGCCAACTATTGGCCGCCGACATTCTCACACCCTTGTGACAGAGCCGGTATCTATCGACGAGCCCGAACTTCTCGATGAGATCAACCAAGCTACGATCACGTGCCTTCCGTTAGCTTCCCGTCCTCTATCCCACTTAGGGTCAACGCGGCATTCAGTCTCCGACTAAGAAGAGTCGCGTTGAATCTACCAGGAAGTGCTTTAACAGCCGAAAAAATGAGACGCGCTCCTCCCGGTCGTTGGGCGCATAAACCGCAACCAGTCGAAACGCATTTCTTTTCACTGCAATATCGGCCACGATCAGCCGGCCCTCGCCGCCGACATGGATAAAGTCCACCTTCGCGTCCAGAATACGCTTAACCAACAAAAACTCCTCTAGCCAACCGGTTTCCATATGCTGAATAGATGACAAAGTCGTTACACAGCACACAGGCATCGGTCTTGTAAACAAAGTGGGTCTCTTGGATCACGGCGACATCACCCCAAAGGACAAAATGTCCCGAAGCAGGCAGAGAACACTCCGATCCCTGAGCCCTTCGCATTCAAGCTGGCTTCAACAACATTGACATCTTTTAAACCTGTAAATAGAAAGCAAAGCATTACTCTGGTCACATACCGAGCAGAAACCAATGGCAGTGAGCACCTCGACGGTCTGTCCCAGGTTTCCAGTTCCGATATCGGACGTAATTCGTCCGTCCTGGACAATCCCACCGACGTCCGTAGGGAAAGTTATTTTAACTGCCCTATATAGAGAAGGATGGAGAATGTCAGGGACTCTCCCAACGCAAAAATGTGAAAGCCTTTGCAACTATTTTGTGCCTGTCTGAGCCATTTTAATAGTGGGAAGAACCTCAACAGCCCCCACAAATTCCCAGGCCTTTATTTTACCAGTATTCTAATTAATGTAAGTACCCCGAGGGCTCTGGGAAATTTTCAGGGTCCTCGACAGACTTTTCCGTCGACTGAGGTGAATTTAAATAATGGCCTTGGGAGGCCTTCTTCCGGAGAGATTCACTCTCTTAGGCCTGTCTGTCTATTTTGCAGATATCATGTTTTCTGTGTTTTTCCCGTTTCGTGGAGGATTTATCTGAATTCGGGGAGGGATGATCAACTTTAGGAGAGGGAAGTTTCTGATTGGGAGGAGGGTGTGGGAGTTGTGGGTGAAGGAGAAGGTATATGTCTCACTGGGGAAGCAGACTGACTCCTTTCCTCAATGACAACAGTTCTGGTTGCTGTTGTTGTTGCTGCGGTTTCTTGCTTCTTCACTCGGTACTCGGAAAATGCCCACATAGCCCTGGACCGACGTGCTAACATCTTTGAGGTGATTTTAGAGCTTTTGAGCGCTTCCTCCATACTTTCTCTGCTGACCCCAATAAACTTTCGGGTTTTGAGTCTGAGGTTAACAGGGAGATCGTTCTTGTTGTAATCACATTCACAACTTCAGGGATGACGATTAGCGCGTTTCCCGATGCTTCATCGACCAAGTCCTTGGTAGGAGAGTCGACGTAGGGCTCTTAAGTTGTCCAAGATTCCATTCGATAGTTTGCACGGCTCATAGGCTCGTCCTGATTCGTGTAAACTTAGATAAGTCTCAGGTTAAGTTGGCTGGCTACTGGAAATTGAACGCGTCATTATCTTATCATTTATTGACAGTTGAACTTTATGTTTATGTAGCAATAAGAAAACAAGAATTCACTCACACCCACTCAAACTGCAAAAGCTGAAATCAACAACTTCTCGTCATACGAATGTTCTTCAACAAACTTTCCCTCACAAGTCCTTTACGAATTGTTCATCATTGAAACATTCACTTAACTATTCAATTAAGTTACATCTTGATCATTCAAACAAGAAAATATCTTTTAAAATCAAATTACTTAAGTGAATATAATGAAATCAGCCGGAATTCGAACTCGGCTCCCCGATTTCTCGTTCCGAGTTGATATCCAATGCTCCACAACACATATCCGCATTAAGTAATCATTACATTTTCCATTGTAAACAATCGTAACGTTTTGATGCTAACTTAAATCAAACAAGATTTTCTGAAATTTTGAACATGTTAGAGAATAAAAATTTTTAACAAAATAATTAAAAATGCTTTGATCTTTCCTCTTAATAATAATATAAACATTTTGATGGAAAAGTTTGTTTTTATTAAGTTCCAGGGCCTTTTCATTCATACTATGCTGTTTTTCGTGATTTGAGTGAGTACCTGTAGAGAAAGTTGCGTCCTTTAAATCGATCTATCACTTTATACATGTTTGGTCGAAATAAAATTGACGAATTAGTTTAAAACAACCATTTTTCTACAAAGTTTTAATAAGTTTGAAATAATAATTTTTTCTTAAAAATTGCCATTTTTTTCTGGAAAATTTCTGTTCAGTCAATCTTTACTATATTTTTTTAATTGTGAAACAAAATGAATGTCGCATTTTTATGACAGAAAATTCAGTAAATCTTTGGCAAAGTGTTCGAAGCCATTATTAACGCCGAGGTGGTTCAGCATCTCACAGCCCACGAGCTCCTCTCGGACAAACAGTATGGTTTCCGCTTCATCATGTCTACTGCTGATATGCTAACGACCATCACCGAGTATATATACCAAGCTCTCGACAAGAATGGCAGAAGCTCGAACCGTGCCTTGGATATCTCCAAAGCATTCGACAGAGGTCTAGCATACTGGCCTCCTACACAAACTATGGAGCTAAGGTATTAGTGGGCATTTGGTACGGCTAATCCAGTCATTCCGCTCTCTAACCGCACATTGAAGGTGGTATTAAACGGACATGCCTCCCAAAACATCTTTGAACACTTGGGTGTCCCTCAAGACCCTATCTTGGAATACCACGCTCCCTTCTGATCTACATTAATGATCTCCCCGATGCCATAAGATCCCAAGTAGACGCCTTTACCGATGACAACACAGTTTACTCTCGCCTCGATCAAAATTCTGGTGTGGGCGACAAAGCGAACCTCGCTGCCGAGCTTGAGAAGGACCTCTAATCTATAGTGGACTGGGGTAGAAATGGCTCGTAAATTTCAATCAACCATCATAGACAATCGCACTTGCCTCCATTGGCATGGAACGGGCTTGCCTCCCAGAGAGTGGAAAACACTACGCATCCTTGGTCTCACACTCCCAGCGGACCTCAAGTGGAATGACTATATCGAATCTATTGCTAAATCCGCTGCTATGAAAGTCGGCTCTGCGCAGGGCCCGGAAGTTTTCCCGTCTGAATCTATCCTGCACATTTATAAATCTACCATCCGCCCACGTGTATTGAATACTGCTGCCACGTCTGGTCAGGTGCTCCTGCTACTCTCCTCGGGGTTCTTGACAAAATACAACGAAGAATCTGTAATGTGATCATTGGCAACTTGAAGACCGGCTGCAGTCACTCGCTCACCGGCGTGACGTAGCTTCCTGTGCCTCTACTATGTAAATACTTTCGGCTTCTACTCCGATGAACTTAGATCACTGTTGCCCCCTATGTATGAATTGACACGAGATACTAGATTGGCAATTAGGTCCCACCTTTCACAGTGAAACAGATAAGATGTAACCGCAATTTCTGCTCCAACAGCTTCTTTTTTCGCACTTCCCGCCTGTGGAATTCCTTCCCCATGCTTGCTTCCCCGACAGCTACAATCTCAGGGAGTTTAAATGTAAGGTCAATAGACACTTCCTAACACACTAACTCATTCTCTCAAACACTCTTCCCATCTACCCAATCCTCATCCTCGGTATCCTTACCCGTCTATCACCCTCCCTCTGACATTTCCTATATCTAACCATTCTTTCTCCAGTACTTTCCCCCTGTACCCAACCCCTAACCACTCTTTCTCGTCACCCCTGTGTAACCCCCTAACCATTCTTTCTCATCACTTTCCCCGATGTAACCCTCTGTGCAACAATGGCAGTGAAATGCCTTGCTTGGGGTGAAATGATTAAAAAAAATGTCCGTTAGAAAAAAAATCAAGTTCAAAATATTGACTGAAT
>JBBBDQ010008153.1:0-16510 GCA_037127315.1 Ascarosepion bandense
CTTAGTACCTATCTCCATGGACTACCACCCACTTGATTATTATGTGCTGCATTTGAGCAAGAGACCAACAAACCTCTTCTAAATCACCCCTTACATCTTGGTACCTATCTCCATGGACTACCACCCACTTGATTATTATGTAAAGGCGCAGTTGAGCAAGAGACCAACAAAACTCTTTCTAAATCACCCCTTAATCTTGGTACCGAACTCCATGGACTACCACCCACGATTATTATGTGCTACGCAGCGATGCAGGACCAACAAAACTCTTCTAAATCAATCTCTTACATCTTGGTACCTATCTCCATGGACTACCACCCACTTGATTATTATGTGCTGGGTGCATTTGAGCAAGAGACCAACAAACCTCTTTCTAAATCACCCCTTACATCTTGGTACCTATCTCCATGGACTACCACCCACTTGATTATTATGTGCTGGGCGCATTTGAGCAAGAGACCAACAAACCTCTTTCTAAATCACCCCTTACATCTTGGTACCCAACTCCATGGACTACCACCAACTTGATTATTATGTGCTGGGCGCAGTTGAGCAAGAGACCAACAAAACCTTTTCTAAATCACCCCTTACATCTTGGTACCTATCTCCATGGACTACCACCACCCTGATTATTATGTGCTGGGTGCAGTTGAGCAAGAGACCAACAAACTCTTTCTAAATCACCCCTTACATCTTGGTACTCATCTCCATGGACTACCACCCACTTGATTATTATGTGCCAAGTGTATCGAGGCAAAGAGACCAAATAAAACTTTTCTAAATCACCCCTTACATCTTGGGCATACCTATCTCCATGGACCTACCACAATTTACTGATTATTATGTGCTATAAAGCAGTTAAGAGACCAACAAAACTCTTCTAACCACCCTTACATCTTGGTACCCCATTCCTCCCATGACTACCACCCACTTGATTATTATGTGCCAAGCATTTGAGCAAGAGACCAACAAAACTCTTCTAAATCACCCCCTACATCTTGGTACCTAAAATCTCATGGACTACCACCAACTTGATTATTATGCGCTGGGCGCAGTTGGAGTAAGAGACCAACAAAACTCTTCTAAATCACCCCCTTACATCTTGGTACCTATCTCCATGGACTACCACCAACTTGATTATTATGTGCTTGGCGCAGTTGGAGCAAGAGACCAACAAACTCTTCTAAATCACCCCTTACATCTTGGTACCTATCTCCATGGACTACCACCTAACTTGATTATTATGTGCTGGGCGCAGTTGAGCAAGAGACCAACAAAACTCTTTCTAAATCACCCCTTACATCTTGGTACCATTCCATGGACTACCACCCACTTGATTACTATTATTATGTGCTGGGCGGTTGAGCAAGAGACCAACAAAACTCACCCCTTACATCTTGGTACCTATCTCCATGGACTACCACCCACTTGATTATTACAAGCCATGCAGTTGAGCAAGGACCAACAAAACTCTTTCTAAATCAATTTCTTACATCTTGGTACCTATCTCCATGGACTACCACCCAATTGATTATTATGTGCTGGGTTACTTTGAGCAAGTTATAATCAATCAAAACCTTCTTTAAAATCACCCCTTACATCTTGGTACCTATCTCCATGGACTACCACCCACTTGATTATTATGTGCTGGGCGCATATGGAGCAAGAGACCAACAAAACTTTTCTAATCACCCCTTACATCTTGGTACCTATCTCCATGGACTACCACCCACTTGATTATTATGTGCTGGGCGCAGTTGAGCAAGAGACCAACAAACTCTTTTCTAAATCACCCCTTACATCTGCTGGTACCTATCTCCATGGACTACCACCCACTTGATTATTATGTGCTGGGCGCAGTTGAGCAAGGCGAGACCAACAAAAACTCTTTCTAAATCACCCCTTACATCTTGGTACCTATCTCCATGGACTACCACCCACTTGATTATTATGTGCTGGGCGCATTTGAGCAAGAGACCAACAAAACTCTTTCTAAATCACCCCTTACATCTTGGTACCTATCTCCATGGACTACCACCCACTTGATTATTATGTGCTGGGCGCAGTTGAGCAAGAGACCAACAAAACTCTTTCTAAATCACCTCTTGTTACATCTTGGTACCTATCTCCATGGACTACCACCCACTTGATTGGTTTATGTGCTGGGTGCAGTTGAGCAAGAGACCAACAAAACTCTTTCTAAATCACCCCTTACATCTTGGTACCTATCTCCATGGACCTGTCGCCACCCACTTGATTATTATGTGCCAAGGCATTTGAGCAAGAGACCAACAAAACTCTTCTAAATCACCCCTTACATCTTGGTACCTATCTCCATGGACTACCACCCACTTTGATTTATTATGTGCTGGGCGCAGTTGAGCAAGAGACCAACAAAACTCTTTCTAAATCACCTGAGCATCTTGTACCATTCCATGGACTACCACCCACTTGATTATTATGTGCTGTATGCAGTTGAGCAAGAGACCAAATGTCCCCTTTTCTAAATCACCCCCTTACATCTTGGTGTCTATCTCCATGGACTACCACCCACTTGATTATTATGTGCTGGGCGCAGTTGAGCAAGAGACCAACAAAACTCTTTCTAAATCACCCCTTACATCTTGGTACCTATCTCCATGGACTACCACCCACTTGATTATTATGTGCTGGCATTTGAGCAAGAGACCACAAAACTCTTTCTAAATCACCCCTTACATCTTGGTACCAACAAATTACCTCCATGGACTACCACCTACTTGATTATTATGTATAAAGGCAGTTGAGCAAGAGACCAACAAAACTCTTTCTAAATCACCCCTTACATCTTGGTACCTATCTCCATGGACTACCACCAACCTGATTACTATGCCAAGGCAGCTTTCGAGCAAGAGACCAACAAAACTCTTCTAAATCACCTCTACATCTTGGTACCTATCTCCAGACTGGGACACCTACTTGATTATTATGTGCTGGGCGCATTTGAGCAAGAGACCAACAAACCTTCTAAATCACCCCTTACATCTTGTACCTATCTCCATGGACTACCACCCACTTGATTATTATGTGCTGGGCGCAGCTGAGCAAGAGACCAACAAAACTCTTTCTAAATCACCCCTTACATCTTTGGTACCTATCTCCATGGACTACCACCCACTTGATTATTATGTGCTGGGCGTATCTGAGCAAGAGACCAACAAAACTCTTTTCAAATCACCCTCACATCTTGGTACCTATCTCCATGGACTACCACCCACTTGATTATTATGTGCTGGGCGCATTTGAGCAAGAGACCAACAAACTCCTTTCTAAATCACCCCTTACATCTTGGTACCTATCTCCATGGACTACCACCCACTTGATTATGTGCTGGGCGCATTTGAGCAAGAGACCAACAAAACTCTTTCTAAATCACCCCTTACATCTTGGTACCTATCTCCATGGACTACCACCCACTTGATTATTATGTGCTGGGCGCATTTGAGCAAGAGACCAACAAACCTCTTTCTAAATCACCCCTTACATCTTGGTACCTATCTCCATGGACTACCACCCACTTGATTATTATGTGCTGGGCGCAGTTGTTGAAGAGACCAACAAAACTCTTCTAAATCACCCCTTACATCTTGGTACCTATCTCCATGGACTACCACCCACTTGATTATTATGTGCTGGGCGCATTTGAGCAAGAGACCAACAAACCTCTTCTAAATCACCTCCTTACATCTTGGTACCTATCTCCATGGACTACCACCCACTTGATTATTATGTGCTGGGCGCATTTGAGCAAGAGACCAACAAACCTCTTCTAAATCAATCTCTACATCTTGGTACTCCAACTCCATGGACTACCACCAACTTGATTATTATGTGCTGGGCGCAGTTGAGCAAGAGACCAACAAAACTCTTTCTAAATCACCCCCTTACATCTTAAAATCTATCTCCATGGACTACCACCAACTTGATTATTATGTGCTGGGCGCAGTTGAGCAAGAGACCAACAAAACTCTTCTAAATCACCCCTTACATCTTGGTACTCATTCCCATGGACTACCACCCACTTGATTATTATGTGCTGGGCGCATTTGAGCAAGAGACCAACAAAACTCTTTCTAAATCACCCCTTACATCTTGGTACCTATCTCCATGGACTACCACCAACTTGATTATTATGTGCTTGGCGCAGTTGAGCAAGAGACCAACAAAACTCTTTCTAAATCACCCCTTACATCTTGGTACCTATCTCCATGGACTACCACCCACTTGATTATTATGTGCTGGGCGCATTTGAGCAAGAGACCAACAAAAACTCTTTCTAAATCACCCCTTACATCTTGGTACCTAACTCCATGGACTACCACCAACTTGATTATTATGTGCTGGGCGCAGTTGAGCAAGAGACCAACAAAACTCTTTCTAAATCACCCCTTACATCTTGGTACCTATCTCCATGGACTACCACCAACTTGATGATGGTGTGCTTGGCGCAGTTGAGCAAGAGACCAACAAAACTCTTCTCTTAAATCACCCCTTACATCTTGGTACCTATATCTCCATGGACTACCACCAACTTGATTATTATGTGCTGGGCGCAGTTGAGCAAGAGACCAACAAAACTCTTTCTAAATCACCCCTTACATCTTGGTACCTATCTCCATAATCATCACCCACTTGATTATTATGTGCTGGGCGCATTTGAGCAAGAGACCAACAAAACTCTTTCTAAATCACCCCTTACATCTTGGTAATACCTATCTCCATGGACTACCACCAACTTGATTATTATGTGCTTGGCGAAGCTGAAAAGAGACCAACAAAACTCTTTCTAAATCACCCTCAAGCATCTTGGTACCTATCTCCATGGACTACCACCCACTTGATTATTATGGCCATGCATTTGAGCAAGAGACCCTGAACAAATCCTTCTCTAAATCACCCCTTACATCTTGGTACCTAACTCCATGGACTACCACCAATCTGATTATTATGTGCTGGGCGCAGTTGAGCAAGAGACCAACAAAACTCTTTCTAAATCACCCCTTACATCTTGGTACCTATCTCCATGGACTACCACCAACTTGAATATTTGCGTGCCAAGCATTTGAGCAAAAGAGACCAACAAAACTCTTTCTAAATCACCCCTTACATCTTGGTACCTATCTCCATGGACTACCACCAACTTGATTATTATGTGCTGGGCGCAGTTGAGCAAGAGACCAACAAAACTCTTTCTAAATCACCCCTTACATCTTGGTACCTATCTCCATGGACTACCACCAACTTGATTATTATGTGCTGGGCGCAGTTGAGCAAGAGACCAACAAAACTCTTTCTAAATCACCCCCTTACATCTTGGTACCTATCTCCATGGACTACCACCAACTTGATTATTATGTGCTGGGCGCAGTTGAGCAAGAGACCAACAAAACTCTTCTTTAAATCACCTCACATCTTGGTACCGAACTCCATGGACTACCACCAACTTGATTATTATGTGTCAGCGCATTTGAGCAAGAGACCAACAAAACTCTTCTAAATCACCCTTACATCTTTGGTACCGAACTCCATGGACTACCACCAACTGATTATTATTATGTGCTTGGCGCAGTTGAGCAAGAGACCAACAAACTCTTTCTAAATCACCCCTACATCTTGGTACCGAACTCCATGGACTACCACCAACTTGATTATTATGTGGCCAAGCAGTTGAGCAAGAGACCAACAAAACTTTCTAACCATCTCTACATCTTGGTACCGAACTCCATGGACTACCACCCACTTGATTATTATGTGCTTGGCGCAGTTGAGCAAGAGACCAACAAAACTCTTTCTAAATCACCCCTTACATCTTGGTACCGAACTCCATGGACTACCACCAACTTGATTATTATGTGCTGGGCGCAGTTGAGCAAGAGACCAAAAAAACTTCCTTTCAAATCACCCCTACATCTTGTACCTATCTCCATGGACTACCACCAACTTGATTATTATGTGCTGGGCGCAGTTGAGCAAGAGACCAACAAAACTCTTTCTAAATCACCCCTTTACATCTTGGTACCTATCTCCATGGACTACCACCCACTTGATTATTATGTGCTGGGCGCATTTGAGCAGACATCAACAAACTTTCTAAATCACCCCTTACATCTTGGTACCTATCTCCATGGACTACCACCAACTTGATTATTATGTGCCAGCGCAGTTGAGTAAAGGAGGACCAACAAAACTCTTTCTAAATCACCCCTACATCTGGGCACCTATCTCTGCTGACTACCACCAACTTGATTATTATGTGCTGGGCGCAGTTGAGCAAGAGACCAACAAAACTCTTCTAAATCATCTCTGGTGATCTTGGTACCTCCATTCCATGGACTACCACCAACTTGATTATTATGTGCTGGGCGCAGTTGAGCAAGAGACCAACAAAACTCTTTTCTAAATCACCCCCTACATCTGTACCTATCTCCATGGACTACCACCAACTTGATTATTATGTGCTATGCAGCTGAGGCAAGAGACCAACAAAACTCTTCTTCAAATCACCCTACATCTTGGTACCTATCTCCATGGACTACCACCCACTCTGATTTATTATGTGCTGGGCGCATTTGAGCAAGAGACCAACAAAACTTTCAAAATCACCCCTTACATTTTGTACCTACTCCATGGACTACTTCTCACCCACTTGATTATTATGGCCAAGGCAGTTGGGAGTATAACTTCAACAAAACTCTTTCCTCTAAATCACCCCTTACATCTTGGTACCGAACTCCATGGACTACCACCAACTTGATATTATGCTGGGCGTGCTGAGCAAGAGACCAACAAAACTTTCTAAATCACCCCTTACATCTGTACCTATCTCCATGGACTGTCACCAACTTGATTATTATGTGCTGGGCGCAGTTGAGCAAGAGACCAACAAAATCCTTTCTAAATCACCCTCTACATCTTGGTACCTATCTCCATGGACTACCACCCAACTTGATTATGTGCTGGGCGCAGTTGAGCAAGAGACCAACAAAACTCTTTCTATCACTCCCTTACATCTGGTACCTATCTCCATGGACTACCACCAACTTGATTATTGTTATGTGCTGGGCGCAGTTGAGCAAGAGACCAACAAAACTCTTCTTAAACTGTTCCTCTTACATCTTGGTACCTATCTCCCACGGACTACCACCAACTTGATTATTAAAGCGGCGCAGTTGAGCAAGAGACCAACAAACTCTTCTAAATCACCCCTTACATCTTGGTACCTATCTCCATGGACTACCACCAACTTGATTATTATGCTGGGCGCAGTTGAGCAAGAGAGACCAACAAAACTCTTTCTAAATCACCCCCTACATCTTGGTACCTATCTCCATGGACTACCACCCACTTGATTATTGGTGTGCTGGGCGCATTTGAGCAAGAGACCAACAAAAAACTCTCTTTCTAAATCACCCTTTACATCTTTGGTACCTATCTCCATGGACTACCACCCACTTGATTATTATGTGCTTGGCGCAGTTGAGCAAGAGACCAACAAAACTCTTTCTAAATCACCCCTTACATCTTGGTACCGAACTCCATGGACTACCACCAACTTGATTATTATGTGCTGGGCGCAGTTGAGCAAGAGACCAACAAAAACTTTTCTAAATCACCCCTTACATCTTGGTACCTATCTCCATGGACTACCACCCACTTGATTATTATGTTTGGCGCAGTTGAGCAAGAGACCAACAAAACTCTTCTAAACAACTTCACATCTTGGTACCTATCTCCATGGACTACCACCAACTTGATTATTATGTGCTGGGCGCAGTTGAGCAAGAGACCAACAAAACTCTTCTAAATCACCCTTACATCTTGGTACCTATCTCCATGGACTACCACCAACTTGATTATTATGTGCTAAGAAGAGCAAGAGACCAACAAAACTCTTTCTAAATCACCCCTTACATCTTGGTACCTATCTCCATGGACTACCACCCACTTGATTATTATGCTGGGCGCAGTTGAGCAAGAGACCAACAAAACTCTTTCTAAATCACCCCTTTACATCTTGGTACCTATCTCCATGGACTAACACCAACTTGATTATTATGTGCTGGGCGCAGTTGAGCAAGAGACCAACAAAACTTCTTCTAAATCACCCTCATCTTGGTACCTATCTCCATGGACTACCACCCACCTGATTATTATGTGCTGGGCGCATTTGAGCAAGAGACCAACAAAACTCTCTAAATCACCCCTTACATCTTGGTACCTATTCCATGGACTACCACCTACTTGATTATTATGTGCTTTATGCAGTTGAGCAAGAGACCAACAAAATCCTTTTCTAAATCACCCTTACATCTTGGTACCGAACTCATGGACTACCACCAACTTGATTATTATGTGCTGGGCGCAGTTGAGCAAGAGACCAACAACAAAACTCTTTCTAAATCACCCCTTACATCTTGGTACCTATCTCCATGGACTACCACCCACTTGATTATTATGTGCTGGGCGCAGTTGAGCAAGAGACCAACAAAACTCTTTCTAAATCACCCCCTACATCTTGGTACCTATCTCCATGGACTACCACCAACTTGATTATTATGTGCTAAGCAGTTGAGCAAGAGACCAACAAAACTCTTTCTAAATCACCCCTTACATCTTGGTACCTATCTCCATGGACTACCACCAACTTGATTATTATGTGCTGGGCGCAGTTGAGCAAGAGACCAAACAAAACTCTTTCTAAATCACCCCTTACATCTTGGTACCTTATCTCCATGATCACTACCCACTTGATTATTATGTTGGGCGCAGTTGAGCAAGAGACCAACAAAACTCTTTCTAAATCACCCCTTTACATCTGGTACCTATCTCCATGGACTAACACCAACTTGATTATTAGTGCGCTGGGCGCAGTTGAGCAAGAGACCAACAAAACTCTTTCTAAATCACCCTTACATCTTGGTACCTATCTCCATGGACTACCACCAACTTGATTATTATGTGCTGGGCGCAGTTGAGCAAGAGACCAACAAAACTCTTTCTAAATCACCCCTTACATCTTGGTACCTATCTCCATGGACTACCACCCACTTTGATTATTATGTGCTGGGCGCAGTTGAGCAAGAGACCAACAAAACTCTTTCTAAATCACCCCTTACATCTTGGTACCTATCTCCATGGACTACCACCAACTTGATTATTATGTGCTGGGCGCAGTTGAGCAAGAGACCAACAAAACTCTTTCTAAATCACCCCTTACATCTTGGTACCTATCTCCATGGACTACCACCAACTTGATTATTATGTGCTGGGCGCAGTTGAGCAAGAGACCAACAAAACTCTTTCTAAATCACCCCTTACATCTTGGTACCTATCTCCATGGACTACCAATCTACTTGATTATTATGTGCTGGGTGCAGTTGAGCAAGAGACCAAATAAAACTCTTTCTAAATCACCCCTACATCTTGGTACCTATCTCCATGGACTACCACCAACTTGATTATTATGTGCTGGGCGCAGTTGAGCAAGAGACCAACAAAACTCTTTCTAAATCACCCCCAGACCTTGGTACCTATCTCCATGGACTACCACCCACTTGATTATTATGTGCTGGGCGCAGTTGAGCAAGAGACCAACAAAACTCTTTCTAATCACCCTTTACATCTTGGTACCTATCTCCATGGACTACCACCCACTTGATTATTATGTGCTGGGCGCAGTTGAGCAAGAGACCAACAAAACTCTTTCTAAATCACCCTCTACATCTTGGTACCTATCTCCATGGACTACCACCAACTTGATTATTATGTGCTGGGCGCAGTTGAGCAAGAGACCAACAAAACTCTTTCTAAATCACCCCTTACATCTTGGTACCTATCTCCATGGACTACCACCCACTTGATTATTATGTGCTGGGCGCAGTTGAGCAAGAGACCAACAAAACTCTTTCTAAATCACCCCTTTACATCTTGGTACCTATCTCCATGGACTACCACCAACTTGATTATTATGTGCTGGGCGCAGTTGAGCAAGAGACCAACAAACTCTTTCTAAATCACCCCTTACATCTTGGTACCTATCTCCATGGACTACCACCCACTTGATTATTATGCAAAGGCGCAGTTGAGCAAGAGACCAACAAAACTCTTTCTAAATCACCCCTTACATCTTGGTACCTATCTCCATGGACTACCACCAACTTGATTATTATGTGCTGGGCGCAGTTGAGCAAGAGACCAACAAAACTCTTTCTAAATCACCCCTACATCTTGGTACCTATCTCCATGGACTACCACCCACTTGATTATTATGTGCTGGGCGCAGTTGAGCAAGAGACCAACAAAACTCTTTCTAAATCAGCCCCCTACATCTTGGTACCTATCTCCATGACTACCACCAACTTGATTATGTGCTGGGCGCAGTTGAGCAAGAGACCAACAAAACTCTTTCTAAATCACCCCTTACATCTTGGTACCTATCTCCATGGACTACCACCCACTTGATTATTATGTGCTGGGCGCAGTTGAGCAAGAGACCAACAAAACTCTTTCTAAATCACCCCTTACATCTTGGTACCTATCTCCATGGACTACCACCAACTTGATTATTATGTGCTGGGCGCAGTTGAGCAAGAGACCAACAAAACTCTTTCTCAAATCACTCCCTACATCTTGGTACCTATCTCCATGGACTACCACCCACTTGATTATTATGTGCTGGGCGCATTTGAGCAAGAGACCAACAAACTCTTTTCTAAATCACCCCTTACATCTTGGTACCTATCTCCATGGACTACCACCAACTTGATTATTATGTGCTGGGCGCAGTTGAGCAAGAGACCAACAAAACTCTTTCTAAATCACCCCTTACATCTTGGTACCTATCTCCATGGACTACCACCCACTTGATTATTATGTGCTGGGCGCAGTTGAGCAAGAGACCAACAAAACTCTTTCTAAATCACCCCTTACATCTTGGTACCTATCTCCATGGACTACCACCAACTTGATTATTATGTGCTGGGCGCAGTTGAGCAAGAGACCAACAAAACTCTTTCTAAATCACCCTTACATCTTGGTACCGAACTCCATGGACTACCACCAACTTGATTATTATGTGCTGGGCGCATTTGAGCAAGATACCAACAAAAAACTCTTTCTAAATCACCTACATCTTGGTACCTAACTCCATGGACTGCCACCACTTTGATTATTATGTGCTGGGCGCATTTGAGCAAGATACCAACAAAACTCTTTCTAAATCACCTCAGCATCTTGGTACCTAACTCCATGGACTACCACCAACTTGATTATTACAAGCAAGCAGCTGAGCAAGAGACCAACAAAAACTCTTTCTAAATCACCCCTTACATCTTGGTACCTATCTCCATGGACTACCACCAACTTGATTATTATGTGCTGGGCGCAGTTGAGCAAGAGACCAACAAAACTCTTTTCTAAATCACCTCAAGCATCTTGGTACCGAAACCCATGGACTACCAACAATCTGATTATTATGTGCTGGGGCGCATTTGAGCAAGAGACCAACAAAACTCTTTCTAAATCACCCCTACATCTTGGTACCTAACTCCATGGACTGCCACCCACTTGAATATTATGTGCTGGGCGCAGTTGAGCAAGAGACCAACAAAACTCTTTCTAAATCACTCCCTACATCTTGGTACCTAACTCCATGGACTACCACCCACTTGATTATTATGTGCTGGGCGCAGTTGAGCAAGATACCAACAAAACTCTTTCTAAATCACCCCTTACATCTTGGTACCTAACTCCATGGACTGCCACCCACTGATTATTATGTGCTGGGCGCATTTGAGCAAGAATCAACAAACTCTTTCAAATCACCCCTTACATCTTGGTACCTAACTCCATGGACTACCACCAACTTGATTATTATGTGCTGGGCGCATTTGAGCATAGTAGACCAACAAAACTCTTTCTAAATCACCTCACATCTTGGTACCTATCTCCATGGACTACCACCAACTTGATTATTATGCCAAAGTGCATTTGAGCAAGAGACCAAAACTTTTCTAAATCACCTCATATCTTGGTACCAACTCCATGGACTGCCACCCACTTGATTATTATGTGCTGGGCGCAGTTGAGCAAGAGACCAACAAAAACTCTTTCTAAATCACCCCTTACATCTTGGTACCTAACTCCATGGACTACCACCCACTTGATTATTATGTGCTGGGCGCATTTGAGCAAGAGACCAACAAAACTCTTTCTAAATCACCCCCTTACATCTTGTACCTAACTCCATGGACTGCCACCCACTTGATTATTATGTGCTGCTTACTTGAGCAAGAGACCAACAAAACTCTTTCTAAATCACCCCTTACATCTTGGTACCCCAACTCCATGGACTGCCACCCACTTGATTATTATGTGCTGGGCGCAGTTGAGCAAGAGACCAACAAAACTCTTTCTAAATCACCCCTTGCATCTTGGTACCCAACTCCATGGACTGCCACCCACTTGATTATTATGTGCTGGGCGCAGTTGAGCAAGAGACCAACAAAACTCTTTCTAAATCACCCTCTACATCTTGGTACCTAACTCCATGGACTGCCACCCACTTGATTATTATGTGCTGGGCGCAGTTGAGCAAGAGACCAACAAAATTTTCTAAATCACCCTTACATCTTGGTACCTAACTCCATGGACTGCCACCCACTTGATTATTATGTGCTATGCAGTTGAGCAAGAGACCAAAATTTTTCTAAATCACCCCTTACATCTTGGTACCTAACCTTATGGACTGCCACCCACCTGATTATTATGTGCTGGGCGCAGTTGAGCAAGAGACCAACAAAACTTTTCTAAATCACCCCTTTTACATCTTGGTACCTATCTCCATGGACTACCACCCACTTGATTATTATGTGCTGGGCGCATTTGAGCAAGAGACCAACAAAACTCTTTCAAATCACCCCTTACATCTTGGTACCTAACTCCATGGACTGCCACCCACTTGATTATTATGCTGGGCGCAGTTGAGCAAGAGACCAACAAAACTCTTTCTAAATCACCCCTTACATCTTGGTACCTAACTCCATGGACTGCCACCCACTTGATTATTATGTGCTGGGCGCAGTTGAGCAAGAGACCAACAAAACTCTTTCTAAATCACCCCTTACATCTTGTACCTAACTCCATGGACTGCCACCCACTTGATTATTATGTGCTGGGCGCAGTTGAGCAAGAGACCAACAAAACTCTTTCTAAATCACCCCTTACATCTTGGTACCTAACTCCATGGACTGCCACCCACTTGATTATTATGCTGGGCGCAGTTGAGCAAGAGACCAACAAACTCTTTCAAATCACCCTTACATCTTGGTACCTAACTCCATGGACTGCCACCCACTTGATTATTATGTGCTGGGCGCAGTTGAGCAAGAGACCAAATTTTTCTAAATCACCCCTTACATCTTGGTACCTATCTCCATGGACTACCACCCACTTGATTATTATGTGCTGGGCGCATTTGAGAAGAGACCAACAAAACTCTTTCTAAATCACCCTCTACATCTTGGTACCTAACTCCATGGACTGCCACCCACTTGATTATTATGTGCTGGGCGCAGTTGAGCAAGAGACCAACAAAACTCTTTCTAAATCACCCCTTACATCTTGGTACCTGAATCCATGGACTGCCACCCACTTGATTATTATGTGCTGGGCGCAGTTGAGCAAGATACCAACAAACTCTTTCTAAATCACCCCTTACATCTTGGTACCTATCTCCATGGACTACCACCCACTTGATTATTATGTGCTGGGCGCATTTGAGCAAGAGACCAACAAAACTCTTTCTAAATCACCCTTACATCTTGGTACCCAACTCCATGGACTACCACCAACTTGATTGTTGCGTTGGGCGCATTTGAGCAAGAGACCAACAAAACTCTTTCTAAATCACCCCTTACATCTTGGTACCTATCTCCATGGACTACCACCAACTTGATTATTATGTGCTGGGCATTTGAGCAAGAGACCAACAAAACTCTTTCTAAATCACCCCTTATATCTTGGTACCTAACTCCATGGACTGCCACCCACTTGATTATTATGTGCTAAGCAGTTGAGCAAGAGACCAACAAAACTCTTCTAAATCACCCCTTACATCTTGGTACCTAACTCCATGGACTACCACCCACTTGATTATTAGTGTGCTTGGCGCATTTGAGCAAGAGACCAACAAAACTCTTTCTAAAATCACCCCCTACATCTTGGTACCTAACTCCATGGACTGCCACCCACTTGATTATTATGTGCTGGGCGCATTTGAGCAAGAGACCAACAAAACTCTTTCTAAATCACCCTTACATCTTGGTACCTAACTCCATGGACTGCCACCACTTGATTATTATGTGCTGGGCGCATTTGAGCAAGAGACCAACAAAACTCTTTCTAAATCACCCCTTACATCTTGGTACCGAACCTCCATGGACTACCACCCACTTGATTATTATGTGCTGGGCGCAGTTGAGCAAGAGACCAACAACTCTTTCTAACCACCCTTATCCAGTACCGAACTCCATGGACTACCACCAACTTGATTATTATGTGCTATGCAGTTGAGCAAGAGACCAACAAAACTCTTCTAAATCACCCCTTACATCTTGGTACCTAACTCCATGGACTGCCACCCACTTGATTATTATGTGCTTGGCGCAGTTGAGCAAGAGACCAACAAAACTCTTTCTAAATCACCCCTTACATCTTGGTACCTATCTCCATGGACTACCACCAACTTGATTATTATGTGCTTGGCGCAGTTGAGCAAGTAGACCAACAACAAAACTCTTCTAAATCACCCTTTAAATCTTGGTACCTAACTCCATGGACTACCACCAACTTGATTATTATAAAGTTTATGCAGTTGAGCAAGAGACCAACAAAACTCTTTCTAAATCACCCCTTACACTGTACCTATCTCCATGGACTACCACCAACTTGATTATTATGTGCTTGGCGCAGTTGAGCAAGAGACCAACAAAACTCTTTCTAAATCACCCCTCTACATCTTTGGTACCTAACTCCATGGACTACCACCAACTTGATTATTATGTGTTTATGCAGTTGAGCAAGAGACCAACAAAACTCTTTTCTAAATCACCCCTTACATCTTGGTACACCGAACTCCATGGACTACCACCAACTTGATTATTATGTGCTTGGCGCAGTTGAGCAAGAGACCAACAAAACTCTTCTAAATCACCCCCTTACATCTTGGTACCGAACTCCATGGACTACCACCAACTTGATTATTATGTGCTTGGCGCAGTTGAGCAAGAGACCAACAAAACTCTTTCTAAATCACCCTTTACATCTTGGTACCTAACTCCATGGACTACCACCAACTTGATTATTATGTGCTTGGCGCAGTTGAGCAAGAGACCAACAAAACTCTTTCTAAATCACCCCTTACATCTGGTACCTATCTCCATGGACTACCACCCACTTGATTATTATGTGCCATGCAGTTGAGCAAGAGACCAACAAAACTCTTTCTAAATCACCCCTTTACATCTTGGTACATAACTCCATGGACTACCACCAACTTGATTATTATGTGCTTGGCGCAGTTGAGCAAGAGACCAACAAAACTCTTTCTAAATCACCCCTTACATCTTGGTACCGAACTCCATGGACTACCACCAACTTGATTATTATGTGCTTGGCGCAGTTGAGCAAAGAGACCAACAAAAAACTCTTAAATCACCCTTACATCTTTGGTGTACCGAACCTGTTGACCACCACCAACTTGATTATTATGTGCTTGGCGCAGTTGAGCAAGAGACCAACAAAACTCTTTCTAAATCACCCCTTTACATCTTGGTACCTAACTCCATGGACTACCACCAACTTGATTATTATGTGCTGGGCGCAGTTGAGCAAGAGACCAACAAAACTCTTTCTAAATCACCCCCTTACATCTTGGTACCGAACTCCATGGACTACCACCAACTTGATTATTATGTGCTTGGCGCAGTTGAGCAAGAGACCAACAAAACTCTTTCTAAATCACCCCCTTACATCTTGGTACCCTAACTCCATGGACTACCACCAACTTGATTATTATGTGCTGGGCGCAGTTGAGCAAGAGACCAACAAAACTCTTTCTAAATCACCCCTTACATCTTGGTACCGAACTCCATGGACTACCACCAACTTGATTATTATGTGCTTGGCGCAGTTGAGCAAGAGACCAACAAAACTCTTCTAAATCACCCTTACATCTTGGTACCTAACTCCATGGACTACCACCCACTTGATTATTATGTGCTTGGCGCAGTTGAGCAAGAGACCAACAAAACTCTTTCTCAAATCAATTTCTTACATCTTGGTACCGAACTCCATGGACTACCACCAACTTGATTATTATGTGCTTGGCGCAGTTGAGCAGACCAACAAAACTCTTTCTAAATCACCCCTTACATCTTGGTACCAACTCCATGGACTACCACCCACTAGATTA